>SOPF01028369.1:113900-144588 GCA_012979155.1 Hypericum perforatum | reverse complement strand
CTTGTGGAGTACCTGTGCTTCTGTGTTTTTTCCCCTAAATAGAATCCGACACGACACGGTCAATAGTATTTGTCTCCTGCTCTAATGTACTAACAATGATTCTCTCTTGATGTGTCTTTTAACAGTCTCAATTTTGGTGGGTCGGGATCGATGTTGTGCTATATCTGATACGATGATTGTCTGTTTATGTGTGTTGTTTTTTGCGTTCAGGAATTTTGGGGGGGAAGTGTAGGAGGTGGTGAAGATGCCGAACAGTAAGATACCGAAGATGACGTCTATAGATGCGCAGCTTAGGCTTTTGGTTCCGGGGAAAGTGAGTGAGGATGATAATCTGGTGGAGTATGATGCCCTTCTGCTGGACCGGTTTCTTGATATCCTTCAAGATTTGCACGGGGAGGATCTCAAGGAAACGGTATATCTTTTCTTGCTTTCCAAATTTGATTGCAATGATGAAAATTTCGAACATGGAAATTTTTTGAATTCGTGTTCCTGGTTCAATTTTCAATGAAAAGTGTAGCCTAATTGAGTTCTAGAAGCTTGTTATTCATTGTTTGTTTTGGAGGGGGCCGTATACATAAATTTGATTATGTGTGATCTCTTTAGGTACAAGAGTGTTATGAGCTTTCTGCAGAGTACGAAGGGAAGCATGAGCCACAGAAACTCGAGGAGCTTGGAAATGTTTTGACCAGTTTGGATCCTGGTGACTCCATTGTTATTGCCAAGGCTTTCTCTCACATGCTTAACTTGGCCAACTTAGCTGAAGAGGTTCAGATTGCTTATCGGAGGAGGAACAAGTTGAAGAAAGGAGATTTTGCTGATGAGAACAATGCCACCACCGAGTCGGACATTGAAGAAACCCTGAAGAGGCTGGTGACAGATCTGAAGAAGTCCCCAGAAGAAGTATTTGATGCACTAAAAAACCAGACGGTGGACCTTGTTTTGACGGCACATCCTACTCAGTCAGTTCGTAGATCGTTGCTTCAAAAGCATGCTAGGTTTGTCTGCTTATTACGATTGAAGATCTTTATCTGCTTCTATCTTACGCTCGGTCATTTAGACTAATCTGGAAACTATTGTTTGTGTATCATGCTTAAGGATTCGCAACTGCTTGGCTCAATTGTATGCCAAGGACATTACTCCAGATGATAAACAAGAGCTTGATGAGGCTTTACAGAGGGAGGTTAGTAATCACATGATACATACAAAAGCTTAAAGTGAATGTGGAACATGGTCTCTGATGGATATATTGGACTATTCTAGTGCTGTTTAGTCATGAATCAGAAATTAATTTATATTTGGTCCCGAAGTAAGACACCCCTTTAGCCATTGTACTGTCGCTTCTCAATTAAAGGTGGTATCATTGCTTGAGTAAGCACTTCTGAACGGATAAGCTTCTAACAGTTGTTAGAAACACAGAAAACTCTTAGCGCTAGGCGTATCATGGTGTAATTATAGAAACATAGGTGAGGATAAGCTTCATGATTGTGTTCTATCAACAAGGTTGATGCATATTTTCCTGTGGCAAGGGATCAATCATAAGGCTGAATACAAAAACCTGTATTTGAGGGATCAATCGTAACGCTAATATACGGATTTTTAAATCAGCTACACATGGATGTTTCTCCCTTGTAATGGTCTATTGGTGAACCGTCACTCATTGTGATACAATAGTCTTCCTTGTACTTCTAGCTAGCAAGTGATTCCAGATAACTATTTTCTGGTTTCTTGGTTAATTCATCTGGTGGTGGTTGTTTTTTAATTGTCGTCATCATTGTTTTTTTGAGACTGGCATATATTTGTAAATTCATTCTATATCCTCCTCTCTAGATTCAAGCTGCTTTTCGTACGGATGAGATCCGAAGGACTCCTCCAACTCCCCAGGATGAGATGAGGGCCGGAATGAGTTACTTCCACGAGACAATATGGAAAGGTGTACCAAAGTTCTTACGTCGTGTTGACACTGCTTTGAAGAACATAGGAATCAATGAAAGGGTTCCATATAATGCACCTCTCATTCAGTTCTCTTCATGGATGGGTGGTGATCGTGATGGTATGCTCTTTTCTCTGTAGTGAGTATTTGGGCAGTCTCCATTCATTCCATCATCCATTCCCATTCTAGAAATTCTTGTTCTTATCTTATGGGCTTCAATGATGCAGGAAATCCAAGGGTTACTCCAGAAGTAACAAGAGATGTTTGCTTGTTGGCTAGAATGATGGCAGCTAATCTCTACTATTCCCAAATTGAGGATCTGATGTTTGAGGTTTAAATTAAATTTTTTAATTCTTATTTTGTTATATTTTATTATCTGACATTTTGACATCGGTGTCTTGTCATGGACTGATAGCTACTGCTAATATTATTTTAAACATGTCTTGTCATTTTGTGCTCTATGTTTTAATATTTGACATCGGTGTCTCTCCTCGCAGCTGTCTATGTGGCGGTGCAGTGGTGAGCTTCGTGCTCGTGCTGATGAACTTCACAGGACCTCCAAGAGAGATGCAAAACACTACATAGGTATGTTCGGAATTCGTGTGGGTCTCCGGTCATTCTGTACAGATAAAGTCAGCATATCGATTTGACTTTATCTGTGTTGCATTTGAAATCACTGTAGAGTTCTGGAAACAAGTTCCACCGTCTGAACCATACCGTGTGATTCTTGGTGACCTGAGAGATAAGCTTTATCAGACACGTGAACGATCTCGCCAATTACTGTCCAATGGAGTTTCAGACATTCCAGAGGAGGCAACCTTAACTAATATTGAACAGGTAATCTCTGATCTTCATTTCTCAACTAAAACATTTTCATTTTTTTATGTACTGGCTATGACCTGCTTTGCCAATAGTATAAGTGAAAAGTACAAAAAACTCTAATTTCTGTGGTCTTCGGTTCATGTTAATGAAATATTTGGTTATCTGAATGAAAACAAAAATCATAATTAACTCTCTAGATGTCTACAAGAATCTTGTTACGAGTATTCCCTTTTCTTTTATTGAATTGGTTGCTAGAGCATATGTAGTTTATAAACAGCTGGAGCTTTTTACTTGCTTGTTTCTGTAATTTGGTTTCTTATTTTATGCAGTTCTTGGGACCCCTGGAACTCTGCTACCACTCGCTTTGTGTTTGTGGTGACCGGCCTATTGCTGATGGAAGCCTTCTTGATTTCCTGAGGCAAGTATCGACCTTTGGGCTTTCATTGGTGAGGCTTGATATCAGGCAAGAGTCTGATCGGCACACAGATGTCATTGATGCTATTACCAAGCACCTTGAAATAGGTTCCTACCGAGATTGGCCAGAAGAACGCCGCCAGGAATGGCTTTTATCTGAATTGAGTGGAAAACGCCCGCTCTTTGGTCCAGACCTTCCAAAGACGGAAGAAATTGCTGATGTGTTAGACACATTCCATGTTATAGCAGAGCTCCCATCTGACAATTTCGGAGCATACATCATCTCTATGGCAACGGCAGCATCAGACGTTCTTGCTGTTGAGCTGCTTCAGCGTGAATGCCACGTCAAACAACCCTTAAGAGTGGTTCCATTATTTGAGAAGCTTGCAGATTTGGAGGCTGCCCCTGCTGCTTTGGCCAGGCTTTTCTCCATAGATTGGTACAGAAACCGTATCAATGGAAAGCAGGAAGTCATGATTGGTTATTCTGATTCAGGGAAGGATGCTGGAAGATTCTCTGCTGCGTGGCAACTATACAAGGCACAAGAGGAGCTCATAAAGGTCGCCAAGCAGTTTGGTGTCAAGCTGACCATGTTCCATGGTCGTGGTGGAACTGTCGGAAGGGGTGGTGGCCCCACTCATCTTGCTATTTTGTCTCAGCCACCAGATACAATTCACGGATCTCTTCGTGTCACTGTTCAAGGTGAAGTTATTGAGCAATCATTTGGAGAAGAGCACCTCTGCTTCAGAACCCTTCAGCGTTTCACAGCTGCCACCCTTGAGCATGGTATGCATCCCCCTGTCTCACCAAAACCAGAATGGCGTACACTTATGGATGAAATGGCAGTTATTGCCACAGAAGAATATCGCTCGATAGTCTTCAAGGAGCCACGATTTGTTGAATATTTCCGCCTTGTAAGTGATAGCATCCTTTGCCGTGTTTAGTGCACTAATTAGTTTGTTGCACATTTAAATAACACTCTTTGTGCTTATAATTGCAGGCCACACCGGAGTTGGAATATGGTAGGATGAACATCGGAAGTCGTCCATCAAAGCGAAAGCCTAGTGGTGGCATTGAATCTCTCCGTGCAATTCCGTGGATATTTGCTTGGACTCAAACAAGATTCCATCTCCCAGTGTGGTTAGGCTTTGGAGCTGCCTTTAAGCATATTATTCAGAAGGATATTAGAAATCTTCATATGCTGCAAGAGATGTACAATGCATGGCCTTTCTTTAGAGTCACCATTGACTTGGTTGAAATGGTGTTCGCCAAGGGAGACCCCGGCATAGCTGCCCTGAACGACAAGCTTCTTGTTTCCAAGGAACTCTGGCCGTTTGGTGACAAATTGAGGACTAACTATGAGGAAACGAAAAAGCTTCTTCTCCAGGTAAGTCAATCACTTGTGCTCGACTCTCTAGTTCAGCTTCTTGCAGTTCATGTATTGATTGCCATTGTGTTCTTGTTTTTCAGATTGCTGGACACAGAGATCTGCTTGAAGGAGACCCTTATCTGAAGCAAAGACTGCGGCTTCGGGATTCGTACATAACCACCCTTAATGTTTGCCAAGCTTACACGCTGAAACGGATCCGAGATCCCAGCTACAATGTGAATGTTCGGCCACACATATGCAAGGACATAATGGAAACAACAAGCAAGTCCGCGAACGAGCTTCTCGTATTGAACCCGACAAGTGAGTATGCTCCTGGTTTGGAGGATACCCTCATCTTGACCATGAAGGGTATTGCTGCTGGGATGCAGAACACTGGCTAGAGCTCAGGTTAAGCTGATGCGAAGTTCACCTGCCGTGGATATTTCTTGAGAAATGTTGACATCCTTTGTACGTTTTTATGGTCATTTGCCTTCTCTGAATTCTCATAAGGCCTACGCTATTTATATTGTAGCCGTATCAAACTGAATCGAACTTCTGCTTCGTGCACCAAAAAATAGCTTGATGTCTTCTTGATTTAATTAATGCATGTAAGGCGGATTGTGTGAGAATAAAGAAAATTTGTTCTTAAAACTAATATTATTTTACATACAAACGAATATTACGAAAATTCAGGTTTGTTACACATGTAAATTAATATGACCAAAATTATTATCTATACACATGCAAATCAATATTACAAAAATTAATTTTATTACATATATAAATCAATATTCTTTTAGTCTCTATGGATCGGACAATAACCTATACTTCTATTAACAAAAGCACGAGGAAAACGTGTTTGAACTTCTTCATTAGCGTAAGAGATCGTGGTGGTTCGAGTCCTAGTTCAAGATCTACGCCTTGGGCTAACGTCGGATTTCCTAAAAGCCTTAACGGTTTAGGTAAGTATCTAATGGGCATTCACATGAGAAATTATTTTTGAGACGAGATGTCGCATTTTTTGGATCCGAGATGTTGCATTTTTTGGATCTTCGAATTTCGTGGTTAGAACCTTTTTAGAGGTCCAAATAGTTTGGACATGGGTAGGTTAGATAAAAGGGAAAAGTCCACTTTAATACCCTGTGATTTGGCATGTTCTCAGTTAAGTTCATGAGGTTTAAAAAAGTTAACTCGAGTCCGACATCGTCCAATTTTTTCATTTGAGTCACCTCCGACCGATTCGATTCATTTTTGTTCATTTTGGTCTGATCCAATCCGACTTTTTCAATGCCGATTATCGACACCGGTTGAATCCCAAAAGTGTCCCCAGCGTATGGATACCAGATTCACACGTCTTGCTCATCGGAATCGAGAGATCGAGCTTTGAATTTTTCATCAAACTGGTTAGGGTGACCCAAATGGGAAAATTGGACCATATTGGACTCGAATTAACTTTTTTAAACCACATGGACTTAGTTAGGAACATGCCAAATCACACGGTACTAAAGTAGACTTTTTCCTAGATAAAATTATAGGAATATCAATGAACAGGGTATAGTTGGTTATTGATAGAATTAATTCATACCTCAGTTTTTCAGTTGGATTCATATTCTACCTAGAATTTTTTATATATTTTTTTTATAAAAACTCGAATTCGAATGTTAGGATCTAAATGAAGATTTATACTCTACTTATAGACCCATTACTTTATATTATATTTTATATTTTATATTTTAATATAATCTATATAAAAATTAAAAAAAATAAAGTCTATATAAGAAAAAAATAATATCAAGCTAAATTTAAATCAAATAGTAACATTTAAACTAACTAAATAAACATGATTAAAAAGTTATCAATAAATTCGTAAGTGTTAAATAAAGTTTCTAAATAAAATAATTTTTTGCTAACTTCTGAATAAGTCTTCTTGATTATTTTCTTGATTAGCTATTAGATTTTTTTAATTAGGCGTTAAGAGTTTTTTTTTTGTTAGTTACTAACTTTTTCTAATTAGGCGTTATAATTTTTTGGGAAAAGTACAAAATAAGTCCTGTGGTTTCGCGCTTTTTGACATATGATCCTGTACTTCAAAAACGACTAAAAAAGTCCTGACGTTAGCTTCGGAGTATCAATTTTAGTCCTCCGAACCTAAATTCTTGCCGAACCTATGGAAAATTACTTTTTCATCCCATTTTTTTACAGTTTAGTCCCAAATCCCAAATTCTTTTTCAATTATATTTATTATATCAAAGTAGTATTAATTTTGGGGTCCACTACTTCCAAATTTCACCAAACGCTCAACATCAAAGTCGTAGATCTAGGTCTCATGGATCCTCTCATTTTGGAATCGCTCGATTCGGAGTACGTATGCGAAGGTTATGATTTTTCTACCAAAACGCGACGAACTAAGCCTATCAATCGCAACTCTTCCGAAACTCACCCAAAAGCGCTAACTCAAACCACAAAACACATAACAACAAAGTCGTACACAATCGTGTCGCGGACAAACACTATTTGGAATCATCCAAATCGGGGTCCACACGAAAAAGTTACACCTATTCCCCCATACGAAATCGTGGTCCAAATCGTGGTTTGAGTTAGCGTTTCTGGATTTTTGGGTGAGTTTTGGAAGAGTTTAGTTCGTCGCGTTTTGGTAGAAAAATCATAACTTTCGCATACGTACTCGGAATCGAGCGATTCCAAAACGAGAGGGTCCGTGAGACCTAGATCTACGACTTTGATGTTGAGCGTTTGGTGAAATTCGGAAGTAGTGGACCCCAAACTTAATACTACTTTGATATAATAAATATAATTAAAAAAAATTTGGGATTTGGGACTAAAATATATAAAAAATAAGATGAAAAAGTAATTTTTCATAGGTTTGGGACGAATTTAGGTTCGGAGGACTAAAAGTGATACTCCGAAGCTAACGTCAGGACTTTTTTAGTCGTTTTTGAAGTACATGATCATATGTCAAAAAAGCGCGAAACCACATGACTTATTTTATACTTTTCCCTAATTTTTTTAGGTTCATTTATATATGTAATAGAATCTAAATATGATCTAACTAATAAGCTGTATAGTCTAACTTAGTTTGGATTTGGATTTTATATAGACCACATCCGAATCGTGACCCTATTAAAATTAATAGATACAAAGTCATATTATACTCATGACCGGACCCTAAGACCTAAATCTAGGAAATTAGGTAAAAATCCGACCTATAGGGTATGAATTTTTTTTGCCATTCCTAACTTGACAAACATGGCGTTTTGAGATATGTTAATATTTTACGTTTAATTGACTAGGATAATATTGATAAATCTGACGATTACTTCATAAAGATTGTTTCATAACACTAAAGATGCCTTAAATATATTAATATTGTCTTGCTGTGATTTGGTGCCGAAGCGATGATTTAGTAAATAAAATAAAATTGACTAAAGTTAGTTGATTACATTGGTCTAACCTCGTCCGGTAGGTTAAAATTGTTTTATACTTAGTTTATTTACAATAGAATAACTGGGAGTAGTTGGTAAAATCTAATGACTAGTTAGTTTATATCAGTCAATGTGTTATTTTTGTTATCATTGTCCATTCCTACGTATTCACTGGATCACCTCATTCTACTTACTTTCTTGATTATCCAATAATTTTAGAAATTACCAAACATTCATTTAAATTGATTCGATTTGAAACATTATTTTAACAAGTATGATATTGTTTAAAATACATTAAACAAGGACAGAGGTTCTGTTTAATAAAGCTAATGACATATGCTTAAGTTTATCATCTACCTAATTTAGTGACATCAAATTTGTTCGTTTAAGTATTTTGTTTGCTGGGCACTAATCTGTTGATTCCTGGGTAAAATCAACTTTATTTATGTGGAGGTTTTGATTGGGTTTATTGAGGGACGAAAAGTAATGTCATTATATTGTTAAACGAAGAATCTTTACTGATATTTTAGGAAAAATTTCAATTTGATGTTCCACATTTTCCTTCTTTTTATACTCAAATACCATTTAATTTAGCTTTATCTGTTGTTGTCGGAGGTTCCGGTGTATTTGATTAGAATTTAACTCAGTCAAGGCACTGTTTGACATTTTTTTAAGACGAGATTACCCCGTATATTTCAGTGCGTACGGGTTACGACAATCATCTCTAAAATACAACGAATGTTTGAGCATTTCCAAGAATGTTGCACGACATATCTCAAAACTTTGGGTGAACTCTGATATACCCAGAATTTTCGAACATACATTTTGTATTGAGGAAGGGGGGAGAGAAGACAACTATGTTAGGACGATGCAAGTTGCTTGGATGAAAAATATGCAAGGGGACTAGGCCTATTTATAGACTCCAGGGGCTGTATACGCGTCCCATCGCCTATCAGGCGTGTGAAGTAGCAAGTGCACCACAATGCGTCCAAGCGTCAGCTCCCGGGCCCTGGACGGTATTTTGCACCGTCCTCGCAGCTGGCATTGAGTCAACCATGGGATTGGTAAAACAAGTTGAGAGCTAAAGATAAAAGTTCCTTATAAATAAGGAAAATCTCCTTAAAAAAAAGGGAAAAGTCTTCCTAGGGCCCTTGTGGTTTGACCCGTTCTCAAATAGGTCCCTGAGGTTTAAAACGGCGATAACCGGTCCCCGTGCTTTCAATTTTCACATCTGAGTCCCCCTGATCCGGTTCGATTCGAAAATCCAAAATTCAATCTCGCAATTCAGATGACGAAAACATGTGAAAACTGGTATCTACATGTCGGAGATACTTTGGTGAGTCACCTGGAGTCGACAATCGGCATTTTTGTCACCGAAATTGCGAGATTGAACTTTGGATTTTTAAATTGAACCGGATCGGGGGGACTCAGATGTGAAAATTGGAAACACGGGGAGGTTATTGCCGTTTTAAAGCTCAAGGACTTATCTGGGAACGGGTCAAACCACAAGGGCCCTAGGAGGACTTTTCCCTAAAAAAAATCAATGTGACATACACTTGTCTTATCATTTAACTTAGCTTTGGCTTTTTGAACTTTTGGGTTCATTCACATTTTTTTTAACATTATTTGCCAAGTGATCTTTGGTTCAGCGGCACAAGGGTGGAGAGAGATTTGAGAAGTCTAGGGTTCTATTCTTGGCATTATAATAAAATAGATATTAGAATAAGATCTAAAAAAAATATTATTTTACTGGTGTGATTTTGTCCCACTTGATATTTGTACTCTAACACCATGTTAGCACCTTGTCACAATTCTTTCTCGTAAGAATGATGACATAAAAATTTGAAAAAAACCTCAATTTGGGATTTTTTTTCAAATTAGGGTTTCAATTTAAAAAATTGTAAACGTGCAACATCAATGTCGCTTAGAAGAGATAAATATAACATATTGCTAACATGAAAAAATCAGGTGGGACAAACTGATTAAGAACCTATCACCCAAAATGTCACTCTAAGAAATACGTCACAAAAAAATAAAAAGCTAAACCATATGGAATAATGCTAAAAACATGTGAAACATAGGAAACTAAAGTGAAATTATCTCTTAGTTTTATGGTGTTAATATATGAGAACGAACATTTGAACTTTGAATAATGGAAAATGTAACAAAATTTAGAAGAACTTTGTCACAATCTGCTAAATGACTTGAATATCTATTTCTCGGTATAGAGGATGTCCAGATACCGGTAAATATGAAACAAAGTGCTTTTAACATTGTAATTTGCAAATTTGTTTGTTAATTCACCAAATAAGGGACAGAGACCAAACTGAATAAGTTGCTACACTTTATTAGAATGTTCTAAAGTTACCTTTAAGGAATTCAGATTTTTTGTTGGAGACCTAGAAAACTGGTACACGATAAAATTCCGTGTATTGATTCAGTACACGGAATTTTATCCCGTTTAAACCAACACACAGGATTTTAGCCCGTGTACAACAAACGGTATAAAGTCCCGTGTCCAGTACACGGAATTATATCAAAACAGTCCAACGTGGACACCAATTTTACAAGTTTGATTATGAAGTATCAAATTGATAATTTTGCATAAATAGTAACACAATTTTTAAAAAAAAAATCAAAAGAATCACACACAGTCCTTCCTTCCTTTGAGCGGAAGCAAGGAATCCGATCCCAGTTTACAAAACCCCTCCTCCTTCCCACCCTCGACACACACAAAAAGAAAAAGAAAAAAAATCCCCCAGTTTTCAATCTTCAACAATGGCCGCCCTATCAACAAGACAAAGGCGTCCAGTGCCGTCCGATCTCCCGGCCCCATCATCTTCACGGGCATACTCAAAGGGAGACAAACCCGGTAAGAAGGAAGAGAGCATGGACGAGAGGGGTTTGTGGGTGTTGACGTTAGTGGCTTTGGGGATGCTTCGGTACATGAGCGCCACCACCAACATCGTCCACGACTGCGACGAGGTCTTCAATTATTGGGAACCCCTCCATTTCCTCCTCTACAAGTCCGGTTTCCAGACCTGGGAATACAGGTTTTGTACCCCTTCCCTACCTCCTGTGTTTATAATGGTTGTGTTTGCTTACTGTTTGTGTTTGGTTGGTGATTCGGCGAAGTGGGAATTGGAAAGTGCGATGGGCATTGAAACCTGGGGTAAAGTTCAAGTCTTCAGGTTTTGGTAGTTTGAAATGGGTAGTTGAGAGTTTAAAAAGTGGATTATATTTCTTTGGTTTTGGTTCCTCACTGTTGACTTTGGTTGGTGATTCGGTGAAACGGGTATTTGAGGAGTTGTGGAATTGGAAACTGAAAGTGCGGTTGGTGCTGAAACGCGGGTAAAATTCAAGTCTTTTGCTAAGTAGCTTTTGATAGTTTAAATGAGAAGTTGAGAGTTTAAAAAGTGGATTATATTTCTTTGGTTGTGGTTCCTTACTGTTGATTTTGGTTGGTGATTTGGCGATATGGGTATTTGAGAAGCTGTGGAATTGGAAACTTGAAAATGCGGTTGGTGTTGAGACTTGGGTATAGTTCAAGTCTTTAGCTGTTGGTAGTTTGAAATGGGAAGCTGAGAATTTAAAAAGTGGCTTAATTTGATGTTCTTAAAACGTATTTCTTTGGTTGTGGTTGCTTACTCTTGAGTTGGATTGGTGATTTGGTGAAATGGGTGTTTGAGAAGTTGTGGAACTGGAAACTGGAAAGGTGCAGGTTGGTATTGAAACGTGGGTAAAGTTCAAGTCTTTAGCTTTTGCCATTTTGAAATGGGAAGTTGGGAGTTAAAAAAATGTCTTAATTTGAAATGGTGGTGGTTACTTACTGTTGAGTTTCATGGCAATTCAGTGGTAAATTGCTCGAGTAGTTGTGGATACTTGAAGTGGAAAGTGATGTTAGAACTGAAGAGTTAGTGAAATGTTAGTATTTTCCCTGTTGGTTATGATTTTGTTAATGGGGTCTATTCATAATAGTCCAACTGTTCATGGTAGTTCGAAGTTTCAAAAGTAACGTCTGATGCTGATTTTAAGTTTATGTTGTTGCAGTTCTCAGTATGCACTACGGTCCTACCTTTACATTAATTTCCATGAGCTGGTTGCTTGGCCTGCTTCATGGCTCTTCCATTTCCTTGCTGAGGAGAAAGTAACTAAATCCCCTCTATGAATTATTTGAATCTTATATTTAAAGGTGATGATCTAAGCCAATTTGTGCTGTAGGTTAGGGTGTTCTATGCTGTGAGGCTCTTTCTTGGGCTTATATCGGTGCTTGCGGATGCCACCCTTGTGGTGGCTCTATCACGGAGATATGGCCGGCGTCTTGCTTCTTATACGCTTGCAATGCTGTGCTTGACCAGTGGCTGCTTCTTTGCTAGCACAAGTAAGGGGAGTGCATGCATTGTATTTATCTCCAGATACATTCGACCATCAGTGATGTCTACTTGTTTTAGTGAAATTTGTTGTTAGTTTTCTTGCCAAAAATTTTAAAAACACGATGGTCATTTCCTTGATCGGCTTTCTGCTGGCCTACTTTCTGCAGGTTTTTTGCCTAGTTCATTCTCTATGTATGCTATGAGTCTTTGCTCTGGATTGTTTCTCCTTGAGCGGTATGCTGCTGCTGTGGCTGTTGCAGCTGTTGGGGTGATCCTTGGATGGCCATTCTCCATTTTGGCTTTCCTACCTATTACCTTTTCCTCTTTGTCTAGGAGACTTAAGCCAACATTTCTAGCTGGGGCAATCACTTCAATATTCCTTCTGGTACGATGGCAATCCATTCTCTGATTTTTATGGCATAGTGTGTTTAATTAAAGTTTTGAACTGGAATCGTCCTCTCATTTTTTGTTCTCGACAATTGGATTTTTGTAGGTGCTCTCAGTCCTGGTTGATTATCACTATTACGGGCAGTGGACGTCTTCTATTCTCAACCTTTTGGTGTACAATGTTCTTGGAGGTGGTGAGAGTCACTTGTATGGGGTTGAAGGGCCATTGTTTTATCTGAGGAATGGCTTCAACAATTTCAATGTCTCATTTGTTCTTGCGCTGCTGTTCATTCTTATTTTACCTATTGTGAAGAGAAAGTATGCACCAGACTTACTGATTGTGGTTGCTCCTCTTTATATATGGTTGGCATTTATGTCTCTGCAGCCGCACAAAGAAGAAAGGTTTGTGTTTCATATAGTTGTTCTTTTTCCTATTGCTGAGCTGATATGTGAAATGCTAATGTTGAACCCTCTTGTTTCCTGATCAATGTTGGGGGTAATGATGTCAGCGCACAGGATTCTTATATTAACAGTTAGTTGTGTTTCTGAGTCTGACCAACAATGACATGCCTGTAAATTATTCTGTAAATCTACATTCTGTGATAGTCATACATGGGTTGCGTGTAATGAATCCCTTGTTGGTAAATAAACGTTGGGGGATCCCCTTTTTTCCATTCGCGGGAGTTTCTCTGACAAATTTTTTGCAGGTTTCTTTATCCTGTGTATCCTCTAGTGTGTGTTGCTGCTTCTGCTGTCATTGAAAGCTTTCCTGATCTTTTCCGTGACCGATATAATCCTAACGACAGTTCTATCATTGTTATGGTACTGATTCATGGAATTCTTTTCTGTTTCTTTGTGTGCACTTCTTTTTCACCAATTGTTAATGCTTTTAATTTGTTGTGCAGATAGCAAAAGGTCTAAGGCCCCTGTTTCTCACTCTTATACTATGTGTATCCCATGCTCGGACATTTTCACTGATAAATGGGTATGCTGCACCGATCGAGGTTTACAAGATTCTTGAACATCATGATGACGTGGGAGAAGGTTGGTGGATCTAACTGCTTCATGCATATATTTTCTTGACTACCGGAAGTTGATTTGCTTGTTTGACTGCATTTAAGTAGCGATCTTGGAAAGTTTTAGCTACCCACCTTGATCCTGATTGGAAAAAAGCTATCCACTTAGACAGATGAAACCTTTTTTCTTGCTTGGAATCTTAAATAAAAGTCAAATACTTCATAGAATGAATTTCATGGTACATTTTAGTTTGATCAATTGATAACAAATAGTTTCATAATTAAATGCCTCACAGATATGGAACTCATTTTACATTTTCGTCTGTTAAATATTTTTTATTAGGCATACCATTTTATTTTCTCTACTTGCAGGTTCAGTGCTATGTGTTGGAAGTGAATGGCACCGGTATCCTTCGTCTTTCTTTATACCTTCTTATGTTAGTGAAGTGCGGTGGATTGATGATGGATTCAGAGGTCTTCTTCCTCTCCCTTTCAACTCGACCTTGGGTGGTACCGCATCCGCTCCTCCTTATTTTAACAATAAGAACAAGGCATCACCCGAGCAATATGTAATTATCTCCTTGTCCTCAGCTGTTTTCGTTATGTCATCCAAGCATGCCAAGTTTAATTTGCCGATGAAATTTCCAAATGCAGCTCCGCGATCTTGACACTTGTACTTTCCTTGTTGAACTACAATTGAATCGGCCTTACCCTTCTCGCGGAAGTGACTTGTCAGAATGGGAGGTATGCTCCTATCTCCCTCCCTCTCTCCTCGTGTTTCCTTTGCCTCTCCACAACATACTCAAACGCTGCCCGTGCTTCTCAGCCCATTGCAGCACTTCCTTACCTGGACAGAGAGCTCTCTCCTCCGTTGCATCGGTCCTTTTTCATCCCATATCTGTGGCAGCAGAGGAATGTCTTTGGCATGTACAAGTTGTTGAAAAGAACACAAAAATGAGCGAGCATCTTCAGCCCTCGTAATTTCCAAAGTTTTGCAGGTATTTTGGGTTGGAGTTCGATTCAATACGATCCGTAGGCTAACTTATACATGTGGTATAACCCTCCGCTTTGTGCCTTTGTTGATCCACTTGTTCATGTTAATCTAAAAAAAAGGCAACATTTGTAGAGGGTTTTCAACTTGGATAGATCAGATGATGAACTTGCAGGAACCATGCTGGACATGCATGCTATGTAATTTTTGCACTGATATGTTCGTTGCAAAAGTGACCTTGTTATTTTCTTTTGGTTCTGATTTCGCTGTCTCAGTTACGTTTCATTGAATTAAGTAAAACTCATTTGCGTTTCTCAAATAAAAAATATAGATTACTTTCGAATATAGTGGTCACCATTTATGTGTTTAATTTAATTAAGTTTTTTTTTATAAGTTTGTGTATACCTTTTTTTTCAATTATATCAATTAGCATCATTATGTTTTCTTATTTAGTTTCATGAAATAAAAAGATCCTATGAGACAGCAAGAAAGGGGCTCGCAACAAGAGGGAAAAAAAGCAATGGGAAATTACCCTTACGTTCTTATCCTTTAAAGAAATCACGAGTGGTGACTTTCTATTTTTTAACTCTTGTTTAGGATCTCCACTTTTAGATAAATAGAACTTCAGTTTTTTTCAGCTCTAATAGCAAAAAATAGTTCAGACAAAATTCTACTTGCAAGGAGCAAATTATTCTTAAGATAAAAAAAATATCTGTCTTCAATATCAAAAATACCATCATAAACATACTCAGAACACCATCCATACCCAACAAATTAAATAAATTAACAACCAAAAAAAGAAAAACTTAACTTCTCCAACCTCTGCACACTATGAACATTATGAACACTAACCTAGAACGACAGTTAATCGACTATAGCACCTTGAACCTCCAGGAGGTAAACGACCGGGCTGAGCACCAGGTTTTGGCCGTTGTTCCACTCGGCGGTCCCATTACCGGCACCGTTGTCGAGGAGCACATGGCCCGTGGGAAGAAGAATCATGTCATTCATGACCCACATAGGGTCCGGGTCTCGACCCAGATCCCGCCGCACATCCTTGACGCCTCCGCGAAGAGCTTTAAGTTCGTCACCTTGAGGCTGTTGAAAAATGAATAAGAATAAAAAGATAGAAGAAAGACAAATAATGAAGTCAAGATATTTTGGCTTACCTTTGCTAAACCCTTGTACTGCATAGGTTTGTGCAAAGATAAATAGCAAGTTAATAAGAAGTTAATAAGAAAATGTGTGTTATTGGACTTGAAAAGAATTTATGAGAAGAATAGTCCTCTTGTGCGTGGTGGGCAGAAATTGGGTTCTTTAGTTTTAAATAAAATAAAATGGGCCGAAATTCTCATTCTGCCCAAATTTTATATTTTGAAAAATTAGTATTTTTGCTATTTTTTTTGAATTAATTTTAATATTTTTAAATTTATTTAAAATTATATTTGAATTTAATATAGTTAGATGTATTAAAAAAAACCTAGAACTAACGTGGAATAGAAACGATGCCTGTAATAGTGTTACGGCAATAAAAAAAATTGAATACAAATACAGGGCTCACTTGAATAAAAGAGAAACTAAATGGACGATAACATAGGACTAGCACGACAGTGGTTCCAACACCATGAAAATCTCTGTCCGCGTAGGGAAGAGGAACGCCATTAAAAATGGTCGGTATCTTCTTACAGGAAAAAGGATAGCCACACATCGGCAACCTGTTTTTTCTCTCAACAACAAACACTAATAATAGACAAGTTCTAACTTCTCCTTATTTTGTTGCTATAAAAGCCACCCCTTGCAGGCAAGCTCAACGCGTCTTGAACCAAGAAATTAAATAAAAAGCAATTGATTGGCTGAGTAAATATTACAAAATGGCAAAGAGTTTCATGGTCGCCGCCCTCGTAGCCGCCACGGCTCTTTGCTTCTCCGTCGTCCTCACCACTGCCCACGGCGACAAAATGTTCGTCGAAGGCCATGTCTACTGCGACCCTTGCGGTGTCGAATTTCAGACAAGTATAAGCACCCCCATCACAGGTGAAACATATACACAGATATATAATTATCTTTTGCAAATTTCTCACGATATTTGAAAACTTAAATCTCCTACAATTAAAGAAACGAGACATTAGAATGTGCAACTAATGTTTCCTTGTTAGTAAAGAAACGAAATCCGAATTGTAGCAATTCTTCGAATTTCTCATGACATGCAACTAAAATTTAGATATTTTATCTGAATTTAGAATGTGTTGTCTCAAACATGATAGCATGATTTATATACCCGTGTCAACCACTATTAATTTTTTGGAGATTTCCATTTTGTTATGCTTTTACCAATATTCATTTAAAATATTCTCTATGAATTTAGGCTTTGTTGTCAAACATTATAACATGATTTTCAATTTTTTCTGTTGAGGCAGAACCTAACCCCAGTGTTTTGTATTTTCTCTTTGCAGGTTGCAAAGTCCACCTGACATGCAGAAACCGTGAGAACGACACTGTGACGTACAAGGTGGGCGGAGTGACGGACGGCAAGGGCATGTACTCGCTCCCCGTGGAAGGCGAACACGAGGACGACATCTGCGAGGTGAGGCTCGGCGGAGGCCATGCAGGCAACTGCCGTGTCCCGTTCAAGACAGCAGTGGATACCGCAAGGGTACTTCTTACCAACAACGTCGGTGTAGTGACGCCCGTTCGCTCAGCCAATGCACTTGGTTACAAGACTCCCGGCGCCGATAAGAGGTGCCACAAGGTCCTCCTCGACATGGGTTTCCCTCCTGTCGATGCCATTGATCTCCTCGAATTCTCCTTCCACAACTGAAGCGCGAAGAGAGGAGGCGACTAGGAGCTTGTGTGCATGATTATTTTGTATGGGATCTTCTGGCTCCAATGTTTCCATGCTTGGCGTACTAATTATAATTGACTGACTTCGATATTTTCCCTTTTTATTAAAATTCCCAACATTTATATCGTTTATGTTTTGTTTTTATAAAGTGAAAGTGCCATTCTAACGGATCAACAAACAACATTCCTTCTTAATTAACTGGAAAGTGAGACTAACCGTGACATTGGCATTTGTAACATCCATTCCAATAACACATACAATCTTCAACTATTCCCGACTATAAATAGGTGAAGCGATATATCAACCATATAATTTCAATTTCCGGTTGATGTGCACCCTAAATGCCGTTGTTAACTTATGACATGGCGAGCAATACAACGGTTTAGTGATGTATTCGAAGCACAATCCTTTTGCCCACGATTTATCCGGGAAAGTTCTAGGATTTTTGAAGTAATCAACGTACTTTTAACTCCAATCACAGTAAATTAATAGAAGTAAGTCAATCCAATGACATGTCATCGTTACCTTTACTCGCACCAAATAATACCGGGAACAATATTCCTCGATTTATTGAAAATGCACACGACGATAAAACAAGACTAAACTGAACAAATCGGCTCAAGATTAAGAATTCTCAATTTTTCATATATAATCACATTTATTTACAAATGATTTTCAAAAGCTTATATATGGCCTAACAAAAGAAATTAAAGGACACTTCTAGTCAATAATAAGTAATTAATAGGTGCCAATGAATTGAATCTTGTCAATTCTCTTCGCCATCCTAAATGAATCCGTCTGTTTATTTTTTGTGCATGATTCGTCCTTTGGACTCCTGTGCATGAATAAGCCCCATGCCAGGAATTTGTCTCATGCACTGCATCACTTTCCTTTCATTTTCTGAGTGCACAATGGATCAAAAGGACCTTTTGGACATGGCCACTATGTACTCCACCTCTCCGCAAATGGAATATTGGAACTTTACTACCGTCGAAGAAGTGATTTGATCCATCATTTATATTTATTCCATGATATAAATGAGCCCAACATTTTTCTTGAGGTGTGGATTGCTCATGAGGAAAATTCAAATGTTTGTATAAGCTCCTACCATGAAAATAGTAATAGGACCGTAGGCTGCTCCAGAGGAGTATACTTCCTGAAACCCTTCTTATATCGAAAATTACATTGTTAAGGTACAGAAATGGAAGAAAAGGTTAAGCAATCTGAGGATTTCATTTCGTTTTAGGAACTATTTATTTGGTTTAGTGAAGAAACATTAGATTAGGTTATTTATTCTGGTCGTTGTTACAAGTTGTTTCTGCAGTCTCATGGCACTGTTGTTCTCTTGCTTATAATATAAATATGAGCAAATTGCCCTCAAGTCTCTAATCTTTGCTAAAATCACTATTTTCGTTCTTACTATTTTGGAAAAGAGGATTTTGTCTCCCAACTTTGCTTAATTATCACCCTTAGGTCCCTGGTGCCGGAATTGAAAAATTTCTCCGGCACCCAGAGACCTAAAATGTCTCTTTTGTCCTTATTTAAAAAAAATAGAGTTCTCTTCCTCTTCCTTCTCCTTTCCTCTTTTTCCTCCTCCTTCCTCCCTCATCCTCTAATCTCCCTCCCCTCCTTCGCCCTCCTCCTTTTCCCTCTTCCTCCTTTCCTCCCCCTCATCTGCCCTTCTCCTTCCACCTCTCTAATCTTCCTCCTATCTTCCTTCTCCCTCCTCCTCCTCCACCTATCTTCCCACCTCTTTCTTCTTCCTCCATCCTCTTCCTCCTATCATCCTTCTCCCTTCTCCTCCCCTCTCATGGCGGTATATTTTTTAACTTTTGAATACAATGGCAAAGGAGACATTTTAGCTCCCTGGTTGCCGGAGAAATTTTCTGATTCCGGCACCAGGGATCTAAGGGTGTTAATTAAGCAAAGATGGGAGACAAAATCCTCTTTTTCGAAATAGTAGGGACAAAAATAATAATTTTAGCAAAGGCTAGAGACCTGAGGATAATTTGCTCTATAAATAAACATTTAACTGAATCTCTTGCTATTTTGTAGCTGACTAATTTGTAACAAGTAATAGAAATACCAAGCCAGATCCAAAGAAAAACTAATATTCAATTAACCAAACTAGCAAGGAGTGCAAGAAATTTTTTGACAAACTTAAGGTGTTACTAACCATTGTTTCGATTTTGCAACCCTACTGATTTGAACTTATAATTTGAGATTATGATTGACGCAAGTGAAGTGTTTGGACAACGAGTTGAGAAGAACAGTCATGTCATATATTATGCCTCGAAGACTTTGGATGGAGCCTAACAAAATTATTCCACCATAGAGAAAGAATTAGCCATTATTTTCCATTTGATAAATTTTGTTCTTATCTCTTAGGATGAAAAGTCATTGTTTTTGCTGATTATAATACACTCAAAATATTTATAGGAATTTATTTTTTACCATGCTTAACTTGATGGCTTTCTCTTAATGGAGGAATTTGATTTGGACATTCGAGACAAGAAGACCTCCAAAAATTAAATACTAGATAATTTCAGCTCCTAGGAATGTGCTAAGGAACTATTACACATTTTTGATTATTTTCTCGATGAACAACTATTTCATATTGAGACGGAAGAACCGTGACATGGTGACCTTGTCAATTTTATTGTAATTGGTAAGACATTGCTTGGTTTAACGAAACAAAAAGACAAAAATTTCATAGTGATGCAAAGTACTTTATTTGGGATGAACTTTTTATTTATTCCCATATTTGTGAATGCAAAAGGTTCTTCGGTTCTAGAAGAATTGTTAGATAAGTGCTACATAATGAATTATATTAGCCTACTGTATTTCATAATGCTTACAAATTTTGCAAGAGAGTAGGTTCTATCATCTTCATTATTACCCTTGATTGACTTGCAATGGATATATGATGAATTTGTCCTACCACCCCGTTAAGAACAAGACTGGTCAAAGCGATATTTTTAGCTTACACAAGTCAATGAACCAACGTATAATCGTTTTAATAGATAGGGTTTTAACGAAGTTTGTAGTTACAATCTTTTATTTTTTATTAATATTATGACAAAATGACGTCCCAAATAAGTTATGTCATGTATAATTTAACGGATCTATATTACCACAAACAAACAAGAATAATCTCTTTGAGTTGATTCCAATGCCACCGGAAGCGTCATCGGAGAAACTCTCCGCATGCTATGGTGAGGTAATTTATTTTTTTGATAAATTTTCTTAGGAAATTAAATAATAGAGTCGACAAAAAAAGGACAAAAAACCTACTCAGGAGTGAACACCAACCAAACCCAATTGAATTTAAATTATCATTTGTGCTATTTGAATTATCAAAATTATAACTCATATTCAATTCATATAAAGACAAGTTAAAATATAAATTCAAAACTTCCGAATATGAATTGAATTCATTCCAAGTCAAAAGCTGTTTATTTATTTTAACTGGGTTTTCATAAAAAAATGAATTGATTAATTTTTAACATTAATCAAAGATTTTTCTTAATATAACAAAGTAAATTGTCTAGGTATCATAAGCTTTTAAGAAATCAAATTCAACGTGAAGGGGAATAATGAAATTTTTATCCCTGTATTCTCTCCTCTTTCCGAATTTGATTTAGTTTCTTTTATTTGTATTTTTTATAAATAAATTTACTATTTATACGACAAATCAAATTTAATTCGCCAAATAATTTGATAAACTAGCAAATTTGTGATATATGGATGTGAATTTGATTTGTACAAGAGAAAATATAAATTATAATTCATCCGAGCTAATTTAAAGCTAAATTATATTTTTAATAGATCAAATAGAATCCAATCCAATCAAATTTATTTTATGGTTAGCCTACCTACGTTAATTAATGTGGATTGACTTCTATTTATTGTAATTTATCGTAACATATTTCACGACCTTTTTAAAGAGAAACGTAAAATATCAGAATTTGTGAAAATTAAGAAGCAGAATCATTTGTCTAACAAAACTATATATCTTATAAAGCATGCGATTACGGTGATAATGCGTTTCCAACGTGGATTATGCCTTTTGTTTTTTACGAGTTATGACGATTATGTAATGTGGATAGACCGAACCTTGCAAAACGGAGCATTGCACGGGATATTGTTCCCCTTTTTCTTTTATTAATTTTTCCTCTTTAGGACAAACATAAAGGTAAAGTGTATTTCTAATAAAGCAATTAAAAACGATATTTTTTTTGTCTCCCACCCAGTGATCCGACCCACTGGCCGACTAATCTGGGCTCGAGTACTAAAGTTCCTTATAGGGGGTAGACTCTCCCAACAAGCACCTGCTGCGTTCACCAGGTTTCGAACTCGAAACCTGGGTTAAGCGAGGAGGAGTACTTACCACTTCATCCCAAACGGTATTTTTATATCTTATATATTTGTAAAATAACTAATACACTAGAGTCGATACTGTTTAGGCTCATATTTTGCCCTATTAGAGACAATTTAATGCACTGTGACTTGGTTCCACCTAATTACGAAACAATCTTCTGTATCGTGCGTAGATAATATTTCTTGATAATTATTATCTTGAGAGATGTTTTTTCCATTTGAGATTTTAACTCGAAATAATCTAAGAATATTATTGAAGGGAAATCATAACCATGACACACTTATAAAAAAATTCATAACCATGCCATCGTGAATAATTGATGTGTCATGAGAGCAATTATACAGCTGAAATAATATAGATCGCCTATTTAGGATATGAATACTTGCATATGGCAACCTTCCTTTTCCAATTCAAAGCTTATTCCATTACCAAGGGAGACGTGCACACGTGGAGTCCGACATTGAATTATCTAGTTTCATGCAGCATCCTTAATGACCCCAAAAATATTTTCTTACCAGCTTTGGGCACCTCCAGGAACGTGTATATAATAAGGCCAATCCCCTTGATCATAAATCACACGAAATCGAATCATGGCAGCTAAACTCTCTCTTTTTGTTCTCACAATAATCTGTTTAACTGGCCTATCGAAAGCCAGGATCCTAATGCAAGAAATACCCACACCCAAATTCCCAGCCCTAATAGCTTTAGGAGATTCAACCCTAGATACTGGCAACAACAACTTCATTTATTCCTTGCTCCGCAGCAACTTCACACCGTATGGCATCAATTTCCCCAACCATATCCCTACAGGTACTCTATCCATGTTAGTTTCCTATGTATTTTTCGGTTTAACCTATTTACAACTTATAAAAAGACCTATTTAATTAGCGATGCATTTTAAATAGATTATTATCTTTAGTTTATCTAGGCGATATGCTGTCACATTGATATTTTCAATTATTTGCTATTTGACGATTAATTTTACGGAATTTTTTTTTTTAAATAACTATGTACCTCACGAGAAGAAAATTATATTTGGTTCGTGAAAAAATATTCCGTTCAAATTTTTTATTGGAATGTCTATACGCTTCACTACATTATTAAAGAGTATTCATCACTATTTTAAAATTTCATTATGATAAGCTTAAATTCAACTGCTTTCTCAATCTCTAGTGATTTTTCATGTTTTTGAAATTTTGTACTGTTATTTAGTAATTTTACATTTTTTTCATAATTTATCACGCATTATTTAAGTTTTGTCTATTATATAGAATTCTATTATTCCTATAGAAGTATTAAAGTGATTTGATTTATTGTATATTCGCATAGTTTATAAATTTATACTTATGAAAAATATGTTCCTCCAGGGAGATTTTCAGACGGGAAGCTCATACCTGACTTTCTTGCCGGTTTTCTTGGAATAAAAGAAACCATCCCTCCTTTCCTTGACCCAGCCCTAACCACCCAAGACTTGGCAACCGGCGTCTGCTTCGCCTCGGCCGGGGCAGGCTACGATGATGTTACCAACAATGAGCTCGGAGTCATCCCGGTCATGAAGCAACTCGACATGTTCAAGAGCTACATTGCCAAACTCAATGGATCACTCGGAGAAGTGGAGGCCAGGAAAATAGTCAGTGGTGCTTTGTACCTGGTTAGTGCGGGGACTAATGACTTAGCTGTTACTTACTACGATGTCGGGTTGAGGAAGCTCATATTCCCTGATGTTGGTGGCTATCACGATTACATCCTTAATAAGTTGATCGAGTTTCTTAAGGTAAATAATTAATGTTCTCATAATGAAGCTCTTAAACAAGGAAGACAATGGTTCTTCATTTTGTAAATAATTATTTTCATTATTACGCTAAATTTTGTGAGGATGGTGTTGTATATTTATAACTCTACGGTCTACACAGTGGTTCTTTGTGATTAATGATTAGTTTTACTGTCATGCAAAATACATGCCATAACAATAATAAATTTTATGCGTGATCACAGGAATTATATAATGAAGGAGCTCGTAACTTTATTGTAGCTGGACTCCCACCAATTGGGTGTCTACCCATCCAGATGACATTAAAATTTAAGCTTCCACTACACCGAACTTGCATTGAAGATCAAAATTCTGATTCAGAAGTCTATAATCAGAAGTTACAGAAGGCGTTGAACTCGTTAAATCTTCCAGGAGCTAGAATAGTGTACGCCAACATATATGATCCCTTGCTAGACATAATGCAACATCCTGAGAAATATGGTAAGTCTCCGGGCGTGTATAAACAACAATTTTGATTTGTAATTGCTTTTATTGGATAAAGAGGCCTCTATAAGTGCTTTAATATTAACCTATGTATCCAAAATTTTGATGGTTGCAGACATTGCGGAAACGAAAGTAGGATGTTGTGGGACTGGGCTCCTGGAAACAGCTGAGCTCTGTTATGCACGGACTCAACTATGTTATGATGTTTCCAAGTACCTCTTCTTTGATAGCATCCATCCTAACCAAGTAGTCTACGAGGCCATCTCTCGTTACCTCCACAAGAATACTATTTCTCAGTTTTAATTTAGTTATGGACGTAGTTAGAAATATCATTTTCATTTTGTTTTAGGAACCATATATCTGGTTTAGTGATTAAACTTCTGATTAGGTTATTTAGATTGTTCTTATGTAGATCGTGGGTACGAGTTGTTACTGCAGCCACATGGTGCTGCTGTTTCTCTTGCTTATGTTTTATATCAATATTTATTTGGACATCTTCCTGTTTGTCTTGTTGGATTTGTCTCATTACTTTATGGATAATATTTAAGTAATAAGAAAATTCACGGAACTGCTAAATAGTACAATGAGATACCGAACTTTATTTTATTAACAAATTGTAAAAAGAACTAATAGTTCTATGTTATTCACAAAATCTTCCTTGACTCCCGTATTTGCGAGAATTAAAGCATAGGGTAAGTTTCTGAAACCACATGAAAATTGAGTGTGACTAGGAAGAGAGAGTGATTAAAGGTTGATATAGAGAATTCTTCCCGTTTTCTTAGCTCTCATTCTTCACTAAAACGTAGCTTTCCTTTCTGCCACGAATAATACTTATGTACTTCAATTACGGTCAAAACCCAAAAACACACTTCGACACTACTAAAGGAAGAGCAAAGTAATCATCGGTGTGCTTAATACGAGTAGTACAACGAGCCAAAGACTGTGCCGCGACATCGCTCTCGCAGATCTGATTCGCTAACCACAACCACGATCAACGGTTCCTTCCGTTGAAGATGCAAACTGGACTAACTCTTAGAATGTTGGGAGCTACACTTTGTGATATAGTTTATGCCCAACTGAGGCCTCTCCTATATGGTGGTTGAGACCATCAACAATCGGATTGTAATACTTTTTAAGTGGGGACTTTTATCAATTAAAGTAAAGAACCATTAATAAATACTGACACTTGAAAATTATTGTTGGACTTCCCCATTAAAGAAAAGGATGCTACCAAATTAATGCGGAGTTCTATTATCTTCATTATTGACTTTGATTGACTTGCAATGGATATATGATGAATTTGTCCTTCCACCCCGTTAAGAACATAACTGGTCAAAGTGACATTTTGAGCTTATACAAGTCAATGAACCAAAGTATAATCATTTTTTATAGATAGGGTTTTATCGAAGTTTGTTGTTACAATATTTTATTTTATATTAGTATTATGACAAAATGACGTTCCAAATAAGTTATGTCGTGTATAATTTAACGGATCTATACTACCACAAACAAACAAGAATAATCTCTTTGAGTTGATTCCAATGCCACCCGAAGCGCCATCGGAGAAACTCTCCGCATACTATGGTAAGGTAATTTATTTTTTTTTTGAAAATTTTTCTTTAGAAATTATATAATAGAGTTGACAAAAGAAAGACAAAAAGCCTATTTCGGAGTGAACACCAACCAACCAAATTGATTTTAAATTATTATTTGCTATTTGAATTATCAAAATTATAACTTATATTCAATCCATATAAAGACAAGTTCAAATGTAAATTCAAAACTTCCAAATATGAATTGAATTCATTCCCACACAAAATCTGTTTATTTATTTTAACTTCATTTGAATAAATTATTTTTGAATTTTTATTTCTAAACATTAATCAAAGATTGTTCTTAATGTAATAAAGTAAATTGTCTAGGTATCATTAACATCTAAGAAATCAAATTCAATGTGAGGGGGAATAATGAAATTTTTATCCCCGTATTCTCTCCTCTTTCCGAATTGGATTTAATAACTTTAATTTGTATTTTTTATACATAAATTTAATATTTGTTCAACAAATTGAATTTAATTCGCCAAATAATTTGATAAATTAGCATATTTGTAATATATGGTTGAGAATTTGATTTGTGCAATCAAAATATTAACTATAATTCATTCGAGCTGATTTAAACTAAATTATATTTTTAAAAGATCAAATGGAATCCAATCAAATAAAAATGATATATTCTTGCTTATGTTATATATCAATATTTAATTGGACATCTTGGAGTTTGTCTTGTTGGATTTGTCTCATTACTTTTGGACAATATTTAAGCAATAAGAGAATTCACGAAACTGCTGAATAATACAATGATATTTTGGACTTTATTTTATTAACAAATTGTCAAAAGAACTAATAGTTTTATGTTATTTACAAAATCTTCTTTGACTCCCGCATTTGCGAGAATTAAAGCATAGGGTTAGTTTCTGAAATCACATGAAAATTGAGTGTGACTTGACCAAACAATAAACAAAAATTTACCGAATTAAATATTCAAGAACATGTAGATGATATGATAATTGAATGCATAAGAGGATTAGGAATACATTATGAAGAAGCCTATAACAAGTTAAATGAACTTTTTAATTTACCATAGTGCCAGATATAATGAATGGAAAATGTTTAATCACTGATTTCTATAAATCTGAAATAAGCTATATGGATCAGACCATAAATACTAATGATCCTAGAGGAACAAAAAGATTTAAACTAGAATTTCTAACTCGAGAAGCGTCATGAACAAAAATATTAGGAAGAGAATTATGGACCCGAGCTGTAGCAACCTATCAAGGAGAATCTAGCCTCAGAAGAAAAGGTTCCAGAATGTCAATAGAAAAAATATATAGTTCAGATATATTATTAATAGAACAATAGAGCCAACAATTATGGCCTAGTGAAATACTAGTTTTTTTTTGGTCAACTAGTGAAATACTAGTTTGGGAACAAACAGTAGTAAGAAATTTGGGAACAAATAAAAAGGCAGACATAGATATGTTTTCGTACTTAGAAACAATATCGAGACCAACATCATTAGGAATATGGCAAAGTAAAAAATAATATTTTTATACGAGATACTGCGATTAAAAATTTAAAATAATTAGCATTACAGACTTTAAATATATATATATATAATCTAATTCTTATTTTGCTAGACTATTATCACAAACTGGTAAGGCAATGGATGATGATTTATGTGATAAATTTTTGGGAAAAGAATCTTTAAGTACCCTGTGGTTTGCAAAAAAATTACTTTAGTACCCTAAGGTAAAGAACTCTTAATTCGAGTCACACCTCACCAATTTTTCATCACTTTGGTCCCAAAATTATGATATTGCCCCTCCTTGAATCAGAACCTAACCAAACCCAATTCAACCGGACCGAACCCATATTCAATTTAACCCAATGGAGCGTAAAAAATACGATATGACTCGGATTGAACTGAAATTTTACAAGAAGCATCCTAAAAATACGGAGGACTTACTAAAAAAATTTCAGAAATTTTAGAGGCCCGGAAGTAATTTCTTTTTTTCAAAGCGCTGAAACTTCGTAAAATCATATAAAATAGAAAATACATCCAATTAAGTTGAAACTTATCTCATTGAGAAGAATCCTAAAAATACACATGATTTATGAAATAAATTTTAGGAATTTTAGAGGCACAAAAGTATTTCTTTTATTTTTTGAAGTGCTAAACTTCATAAAAATCGTATAAAATAGAAAATATATTCAATTAAGTTGAAACTTATCCCAGGAAATCTTAAGAACTTCCAATCAATTTAAGAACCAAAATGCATCCCTGGGACAAGTTTCAACTTAATTGGATGTATTTTCTATTTTATGTGATTTTACGAAATTTCAGCATTTTGAAAAATAAAAACAATACTTCTAGGCCTCTAAAATTCCTGAAATATTTTCTGTAAGTCTTGTGTATTTTTAGGATGCTTCTTGTAAAGTTTTAGCTCAATCCGAGTCATATTTTATTTTCTACGCCCCATTTGGTTAAATTGAATATAGGTTCGGTCCGGTTGAATTGGGTTTGGTTAGAATCTGATTCAGGGAGGGGCAGTATTGTAATTTGGGACCAAAGTGATGGAAAATTAGTGAGATATGACTCGAACTAAGGATTCTTTACCACAGGATAATAAAGTGATTTTTTGGCAAACCATAGAGCACTTAAAGATTCTTTTCCCTAAATTTTTTATTAAGTTACCAGGAGATGTAGGAAGGTCAGTACATGAAGGGTGGATTAGAGACTATAGACTATTAAAAGAAATAGGAATTGAACCTAGAATCACCTATATTTTTAATAAATTAGAATAAAAATGTAAAGAAATTACCATGCAAGAACAGATGAAAAGACAAGCATGGGCCTTTCGTAAAACAGCTATTTACACCCCACGAGCTTATGAATATTACGATAGAAAGAAAAAATTCCTAAGAAAGAGTACATCTTAGCAGTCGTCGTCTTTTTCATATTTTAGGTTGCTAATTAGAGCGCAGAAGACAAGAAGGGGCAGTTGGGAGCTTGTACTTTAACTATTTGACAAACGTCTTGGTGGTTGAAAGGGGAGAAGGGGAGCATGTTATTGTTGGGAGGCAGACTTACTCCTATTAGGTCTATCCTTGAGATCCTCCCGACGTATTTCTTTTTGCTCTTTAAGGTCCTCGCTTGTGTCTACAAGTCCTTGGAAGCTAAGATGCAAATGTTTTATTGGTTGAGAGGTATCGAGCAATAAAAATTATGTTGGATCTCCAAGGATAATATCTGATCTCTTCCAATATACAAATCGGGGACTTGCATTTCCAGACTAGATTTTAAGAACGAGGATCTCCTATCAAAATAGATCTTCTGATATTACTCTAATTTTGAGATGTTATGGGCAAGGGTGGTCAAAAGTATACATATCTTTAAGTCCATTTTGAACCTGCCATTTCCTATCTCTATGATCATGTATAACCACCGCGAAGCTAGAATTTAGGAGTTAATTGTCAAACTTTTGCTGGATGGCTGTCTTGCCAAGGAAATTCAGGGATGGTTGTTCTATGTAGAGAGACTAAGTCCTTGTATAACATTTAGGCATGTGATGAGGTCTTAAATGACATATTCCTAGCTAATTCCTTACTTTGTGTCTACGCAGAAAGGTGTTGGTGTGCTTAACTGTGGGTCTCATCACCTTGGATCCTGGTCATGGAATCTAACTTGGAGGAGACTCTCTCAGGATTACATAGTCTGCACTCGCTTTATTAGTTAATTTAATGCTTCTCTCTATAGATTTTGGTATGCGACTCTCTCAGGTCAGATTATAATGTCTTAGGTTTCTTTTTTGCTAAATCTCTTTACTCACTCGCCTTTGCTGGATATAGTTGCATCTCACCTGAGATAATCTGCAAGGATCGAACCTTATTCCCATCAAGATATTGTGCTTCCTTTGGCAAGCCTTACATGATAAGATTGTAACCAAGTTCAGTCTTCTTTGCTTGCGGTTGTTAATACAACAGGCTTTGGATTGTGTGTTATGCGCAAATAACTCCCGACACATGTGAGAATGCTAATCATCTATTCCTATGATGTTATTTTGCATCGAATGTTGGAATTATTTCATTTAGATTAGCTAGTTTATCTTGGGCATCAAGCAAGGATTTGTGTGGGATATTTACTTCGCGGATGAGACTGGTGAGTGGTAGTGAATCAGATAGGATGTTTTGGTACATTATCTTTGTATCTATAGTTTGGTACATTTGTCATCACAAAAATCATGATAGATTCAGTGTTAAAAAAAATCATATACATTCTCTTATAATATCTAAAGAACATGTTATACACAGTACTAGAACAACTTTCACCATCCTCCTTAACAATTGTTAATTATCATTCATAAATTGCATTCGGTGTACTAAAGAGGTGAAACTCCTCGCGAACAATTTTCACTCCCTTCCTCATTAACACCTTCTTTGATAATGTCTGAGCAGATAACAAAAGTTTCAAATCTCTAAATGAATCAACATATTATTAAATTTCATTTCATAAAACATTATGAGAGAGGAAGTTTTTCATGTTATGTAATGATTTGTTTTTATAATTATAATCAAGAGTATTATGTAAAAGAAAATATCCAAATCATGATGAGTTAGTTGACTAGAGACTTGTATAACATTTTTAAATCACGTGTAGTATATGAGTAAATAAAAATACATAATACTAAAATAGAATGTTATTCCCCTTGGCACGACAAGTCATAAACTTTGATCATTATATTACGTCACAATATTAATTTTATTTGAGTTGCTGAACTAATAAGAGAAATCGTTTTCCCATATAAACGGACGACAGAATTTTAGAAAGAAAAAAGTAGGAAGCAGCTAATTTATTCGTGCCTCTCTCTCTCTCTCTCTCTCTCTCTCTCTCTCTCTCTCTCTCTCTC
>SOPF01028369.1:0-113890 GCA_012979155.1 Hypericum perforatum | reverse complement strand
TCTCTCTCTCTCTCTCTCTCTCTCTCTCTCTCTCTCTCTCTCTCTCTAGTCTCTTCCTTTTCCATTTTTGTCGCGCATTAATTTAAAAGCCCATTTCGTTCTCAAAAAGCCACCCTTTAAAAGAAGACCAAGTTTGCGTTTTTTGTAATCAATCCAATTCCAATTCCATCTCACCGATCGAACAATTCTAACTTGTAAGAATCCAGATGGCCAACAGTAATCTCCCTCGCCGGATCATCAAGGTTAATTTTCGATCTTCCTTTTCTTTGTGCTAAACTTTTTAGGGTTTGGATTTTCTGGGAAATTTATGTGCTGATGAAAAAATCCCTAATCTTTGTCTGGCAGGAAACTCAGCGTCTCCTAAGCGAACCAGGTTAGGGGTTTGAACTTGTTTAATTGTAATGGGTTTTTGTTGATTCCGTTGGGGGGGCTTCCTTCCTTAGATAGGGCATGTTGGGTTTGTTGATTGACTTTGTGGGTACAGCGCCGGGAATCAGCGCTTCGCCTTCGGAGGATAACATGAGGTACTTCAACGTGATGATTCTCGGCCCGACTCAGTCGCCTTACGAAGGTATTTAGCTTAGTGATTGTGGGTTTCCCTTTTCTTCTGAGCTGGTGCAGCTATTATGTCTTTCATTTTGGGACAAGATAGGTTTGATCTAGCTTTGGTATAATTGGGCTAAATTTTATATTTTTTCACTTTCTTCTTCATTTTTTTCTCTGGTAGACTATCTTTTTCCGTTGTTATAGTCCAATGATTCGTAGACCTTCTTTAATGGGTTGCTCCTGTGAATCCAATTTAGTACGAAAAAGTAAAAGTTACCTCATCAGAAGATGATGGAGTTTGTGCAATTTTAGTGTGCTGCCTGGAACGCGCTGGTGTACAGTATGTGTTAATTCCATGTGTTCTCCATTTCTATCCACTTCTTAAGCACTCAATTTCCTATCAACGGCGTTGATTTCACAGGTGGTGTGTTCAAGTTGGAACTGTTTCTCCCCGAAGAATACCCAATGGCTGCACCTAAGGTAATTTTTTTTGTTTTGGGATCTCCATTGTACCATGGTAGTGTTTTTGGGAACATCATACTATTGTTTCTGGCTGTGGTTTTTAGCTAACATTACGCCGCTTCGTGTTGTGTGGGGTCATTTTTATTATGCTTCGTTTTCCTGGGTGGTTGGAGCATGCAGCAATAACAAGTGTTTTGTTGTGTTTGACATATCTTGCTTTTCTCGTTATTTTGGTAATGTTGGTGGGCATTGTTGCTGAGATATAAACAGGAAAAGTCTTGCAAAATGAGAAAATTCTGCCTCTTGTTTTGTGTAGAGACATTCATAGTATGCTTGTAGGGAATCTTTACTCTTCTTTCTTTGAGTACACTATTCTCATATTTCTGTCCAAAAAGAAAATAAATGAACTTCAATTCTTAGTCATGATTTACCCCTATTGATGTTGAAAGTTGGAATCTTTTTGGCCATTTCCTTTCTGATAGGATTTTATTGTACTGGCACATTATTGTCGCAAAAAAAACTTCTTGTGGTTGTTTGAACTCGGCCTTTTCATGCAAACAACCTCTGTGAGGTCAATAATCTTACTCAAACCTCACTACATAAAAACTGTTTTACAGTTCGGGTCAGGGCTGTATGTATCAGTAATTAGCAGACGTGGTTAGGTAGTCCATTCTTCCCCCATCTAAAAGAAAAATATATGAATTCCAAGTTGGATGAAAACATAAGTGGTCTCTTTGAAAGCCTTGAAGCTGCTGGAAAAATCTGTATTTTTGTCTTAAGAATCAACAAGATTGATTGATTGGTCATCATGTATGATGTTGTCATCAATTGAATTTTAATTGTTGGCATCATTTGTGTCGTCTCTGATGTGCTTTAATTCTTCCTTGTATGGTCAAAATTTATTTGCGTGCTTTTCTTTTTGCTGATCATTTTTCGATAATGGCCTACTATTTTTCACCTTTACTTTATTTCTCACTTTTTTCTGCCCAGGTTCGATTTCTCACCAAAATATATCATCCCAACATTGATAAGGTAGTGCGTCTAGACCTCTTCTGTTTTCTTCTTTCAGAGAACTGCTAATATTTGCCCCTCCAACAAACTTTATCGTTGCTCAGCTTGGTAGGATATGCCTTGATATACTCAAAGACAAATGGAGTCCGGCTCTTCAGATCCGAACTGTACTATTGAGGTACATTTCTATCCTGATTATTTATTGAAAGATTTACAGTTTACTCTCCTGAGAATTTGAATGGTTTGAAGATTTAAAATCCTTCGGGCAAAACTCAAAACACTCCAACTTTGTGTATGTGTGCTGCATCTCTTCACGGGCATAGATTAGAATAAGACTGAACTCGACTTTGTACGTCTTGATCTTTGACAGCATCCAGGCGCTCCTTAGTGCTCCCAATCCCGATGACCCCCTCTCTGAGAACATTGCGAAGCACTGGAAGACGAATGAAGTAGAAGCTGTCGAAACAGGTACAATTTTACTTTGTTAGTCAGAAAGATTTCGGGTTGTAGTTCAAATGGTCATCTTGCTGACATAACTTTACCATTTCGAGTACGCAGCGAAAGAGTGGACTCGATTGTATGCAAGTGGTGCGTGACGCCGGGATGAAGATTACCTTTATGATGATATTCATGACATGTGCTATTATTGACTGTTTGCTTGGGATGAAAATTCTCAGAGAAACTGTTTAAACAAAGTGTAATGTAGTATCTTCCTAATACCGCCTGTTAAAAAGTCCTTGGATTTGATGATTTCTGGATCTTTGCTGTTCATCCTTCTTTTTCCGTTATTGTCCGACAAACTATTTAGGTTTGAGTTCATTAAAATCTTTGAAAGGTATTTCGTGAAACAAAGACTCAAAACTTGATAGCAGTTCGAAGCATGTCCTCATGGATTGATTAGGTTCTCATGTGCGTTGTTTCACTCGAGGTTTGTGCATCTGTTGGGATTAGGCTTGTAACCTCTCACGTGCTTTATATTTTTGCTACTTATTGATGGAGTTATAATAAAGTTGACACTTATTTATTTAACAAATGTGGCACATAGTCTAAAACATAGTTTCTCTCATAAATACAGAATTGTCTTGCAACTTACTTTTTTATTCTTAAAACTATTAGAACCATAATTTTTTATTCATCAAGTGAAATAATCAGTTATGAATAATAGTAGTCGTAATTATTTATTATATTTATCAGGTTTACATTGACAAAATATTTCAAAAAGGAAAATTATATAATCAAGTCCTTGTCTTTTAACAAATTTTCTAGTAGGGACTTTGATGTTTGTAAATTCTTGTTTCTTTCGCTTTTAGATTAATAGAATCCTCAATTTTCTAGTTTCGATAGTGAAAATAATTTCGTCAAAATTTAAACTGCAATAGTTAAATAAAAAATATAAAAAAATTTACCTTTTTCAAACTTCATAAAATTCAGAACTAACATCAAAATAAACAATGAAGAACCCTCCTTGATTCCAGATTCAAAAATTATTTGACCTCAAACTTAAACTCCCCACCCCACCAATCAAAAAAGGAAGACCAAACCTTAGAATAAGTAACAGAAGTAGAGAGGACGAAGAACAAGTCCCTAATCTCAGACAGCGGATGTCGAGAAAGGCAGGCAAAATCAGTGAGTGACCAGTCCTCCTCCTAGGTCCCAACCCCATACTTGAGGCCGTCGTCATTGACGATGAAACCCTCGGCCTCGCGGTACTGCTTCTTCACGAGCTCCTCCTCGTATTCCTCCTCCTCGAATATTAGGATGTCGCGTTGCATTGTCTTAGAGTCGCTCCAGGGCTCCTTCCCGGAGAGTCGCCGCCTCCACGTGCCCATTCACCTACCCGTGCGAGCCTACTGGTCGTCCGCCATTCTCTGTCGTCGTGGGAGCTGTGCTCGGATTGGATCCTCGACGATACAGGCGGCTGATTGAAAGTTGAAGAATATAATTTTTAAAGTTGAAGAATATTGTAAAAGGTTGTTTAATTTTGCGTTCTTGGTGTTAGTTCTTGATATTCTAAAAGTTGAAGGATGTAATTTTTTTTTAATTTATGGGCAATTTAATTGTTGGAGGTAAACTTTTGTGGAGAGTTTTGTTAAACTTTTGTGGAGGGTTTGGTTTTAGTACATAAGTTAAAATTTTAAAAATCTATTTATAAAGTAGAAGAAGAAAACAAGGATTTAATAACCTAACGGTTCTTTCTAGGTAATTTGTATTTAAATTCGCCCACTCGAATATGAATTATGTGTTGAGTGTGGCGAGAGTTTCTTTTGCGAAGTTAGTGTACGCTAACAAGTTTGATTGCGCGAGGGGGGATCAGAAGCAGAGGTTGGTAGGGACGGTAGACCTTGCAAACAGCTTTTGCGATTTAATTTTGACTATTGCTTTGAACTCCTAAATTTACCTATAAATTTTCTTGGATCTTAAGTATTGTCTATTATATAAAAACATGTTACTTAGAATTGTATATGGCTTTGTGACTGGTATCTAGCAATAATCGGTATTATAGTTTAAAGGAAGGTAGAGGATATCAAGCTATTGTGAAGTTCGATAGTTCGTCAAATTTTGAGTTAGGGCGAAAGCATGTCAAGGATCTTCTCGTGCAAAAAGAGATGGTAATTGAACTCTTGAAGATGGAGAATCAAAGGTCAAAGGAGATGAAGGCCAAAGTAATAGCAACCACTCGCTTATGCTTAGTAGATGACATAATGTAGCACGTGATGGATGGGAGTCACCAATTAAAGAATAGAAAATTTTGAGACAAGATATATGTCTAAGTCTTTGTCAAACAAACTTTATATTAAGCAACGATTTACGAGCTCTAGATGAAATAGTATTGAGATTTGAGCCAACACATTAATGATTTCAGTCTACTTGTAAGGAACTTAAGAAAAGATGTGAAATTTGAGAAAGAAGATAAGATATTATTGTTCCTGAATTTTTTATTAGGTTCCTACAAGAATTTGGTAACAACCCTAACTTAGGAGAATGAGTCTCTGGTGTTGGAAGATATCACAAGTGCTCTCGTAGAGTTTTATCAAAGAAAAAAAATCGAAAGAGGATTTTGGATAACGCATATTCCTTTCAGATGACACCCAAAAGAGGATAGTTTGATACCTACAAGTTTGTTGATTCAGATATGGTAACTATGAGTGATAGTTCTTTTTATAAGATCATTGATATAGATGATATCCAAATCAAGATATAGAATGGTGTTACGATAAAGTTGTATGGGGTTAGGCATGTTCCAAAATTGAGAAGAATTTGATCTCATTATAAATCTTGAATTGTAGCGAGTATGGCTGTAAAGTTGTACGCTATCTAATTGAGATGGATAGTGATGAAAGGTAAAAGAGATGCTAGAAATATCTACAAGTTAGTGAAAGACACTATTATGGGTGGAATTACATCCTTGTATTTCAATGGAGGAGAGAACAACTCAAGTCATGTGAGATTAATTCACGTGAAGGAGTAAAGACTTGATATGAATGGTTTGAGTAGAATTAAGATTCGCAAAGACATGGATAGCAAGCTATAGTTACTTTGTGGTATTTTACTCAAGATTGAACGATAAAGTTTGAAACATGTTGAGGGTTCTATTTGGTAAAATAAAATTTTGTCCATCGTATACTATAACAAATAACATTAATTTGAGGCAATATAGTCTAGCGGAGAAACAGTTCCAGATTTTTAAGTATGAGGCTAACTATATAATAAAGGGTGTGTTCATTGGTCGCAAGATTGCTTCTATAGTAAAATTGGTGAGTTAGGGTTTAATGAAGATTGGAAAGTATAGGCCAAAGAAGATTAGAAGAAGCTCGAGCTTCGGGACTGACTCCAAGTGATTGAACAAAAAGAGGTGACAAAATTGAGATAGTCTTATTGATGATAGTTATCTATGGTTCTTTGAGCATTTAGTAGACTCAGCTTGATTTCACAAGACTTCACAGTTCTTCATAAGATAGAGTTGGTTAAAGTTCGGCTGGAACTCCATGATTCTTTGTAAGTGACGAATTCTTGCCAAAGTGAAAATTGTTGAATATGACGATAGCTTCTTTGATGAAGCTGACGTACGCCACCAAACTTGAGCACACAAGGGAGATCAAAAGCGGGGGCTAGCTCTTTTGTCCAATGCTAGGCCCTCACAAACAATTATTTTAGTTTAGTTTCGACTCTTGTTTTGGACTCCTAAATCAATCTAGATAAATTTTTAAAAAAAATTTCAAGTGTTGTCTATTATATAAAGACATAGAATTGTGCATTATTTTGTGACTGATATCTATCAATAAAAGTTCTCATTTTTTCCGTGAATGTAAGTATTAAGCTAAATTACATTATATCTTATGTATATATTTTTAGCACGATCTTATTTCAAATTGATAAATTTCTAACATTGTGTTTTCTAGAATTCAAATATAACTTCGATAAACCTTTATTCTATGGTACAAAAAATTAGATATCAATAATTATTTCGATCAACTAACAAATAAAGTATTATATATTGATCAAACAGATTTTGAAATCGAATTATCAAAATTATATTATAGATTATTGTTAAATATCTATTGAAAAATTCTAATCTATAGAAGTCTACCTAATATTTAGTTCCGGATCAGAAAACCCTTACATATGAATCGAAAATAATAGAATATTTTATTTCCATCAAATGGAAAGGAACTTCTCCGATCTTCTCCCAGTTGGTTTCCTATCAAGTATAACCTCACAATTATAGCGCTGAACGAGTCCTTGGTCAAAATACTGCATAATAGCTTTCCCCCCCAGCTGGAATTTGTGACAGGCCCCATACTTCATTATCACACATAAATTCATATCCTCAACGGCTACATTCTCACAACTTTCCATAATTATTTCCATCTCCCAAAATCAAAATACGTTCCAATTTGTACGGTACTTGTGCAGAAATCATTCCAAGATCTCAATTATCCATCCAGTTCCATAAAATCCGGATTGAAATAATATTTTTAATAACTCGCAATCTTCTTACAAAATAAATTGATCTATTTTTTCAATTCACAGCCAAAATTTGAGCACTATCGGCCGGGCAACAATGTCAATAATTTCTTTTTGATTTGTAAGAGTTTAAACTAAAAATTCTTTGAAAATTTAAACTATTTATTACTTTAATTAATTAACTTATATTGAATTGAGCTTCTTTGGATAGTTGCAACATTATCTCTTTTTTTGTTGTACTCATCAAAAGTAGAAGCCCATCCATCCATCCCACGAGCCATTTTACAGCGAAACTAGATTCCTATTTCCCTCTCCGTTCTGCCCACCCTGCCCGTGGCATGGACCACCGGGACCGATGACCCCTTTGTCTTTTGGTACCATAACAACTCAACACAAATTCTATCACAAGAGACACGTAATCATTGAGTGAATTCGATTATTCAATTTTAGTGTAACTTGGCGTAAAAAAATTCACTCTAAAAAAACAACTCAATAAATACAAATTCAACACTACTTCTCCCAATACAAACAACACTTATTGGGCGTCTGTTTATTTGCGACCGCATGTAGTTTGTGGAGATTAGTAAATACCACGTAGAATGTATTTAAAAAAGTCCGTAAACTAGCTGGATTTCTATTTTTGTGATCCGACTTCAATGAAAATAAAATCAATAAATGAAAATAAGACTTTGACGGATAAACAACCAAGAAATTGATTACCATGTCATTTACATAAGTTATATACTATACTGGCGCAATAATATTTTAAACCAATCGTTTTAATGAATCTTGGGAGCGAGAATGATCCGGTAAGATGTCTACAAAATTGTATCGTTGGATGAGTTTTTTTATATTTAATTTCGGCAATTGAATCTAAATTTCAGAAGATTAACATTTTTAAAGTTTGTTTTTCTTCTAAACAAATTTTTATTTTTTGCAAAAAGTAAAATTTGAATCATGGATCCTTTAAAAAAAAGTAAAATTTCTTGCACCAAGCAAGCGTTAGTCATTTGATGAGGTTTTCACATTTACTCGCCAGCTATAATAGCGTATGGTCTCTGGCCGTAAGCTGGATTTGTATGTATACTTGCAAAGAGGATAGACATAGTGAGGAGAGGAGAGGGAGACGACAGTGTAGTGTACTCATCATTCATTTTCATAAGAACAGCTCATACACATGCTGACCCCAAAAAAAAGGTCCACTTCAAAGCATCAGTTACCATCTTCCCACCCAACCAGGCTTCATGGCTTCTTCTTTCTTTCCTTTTGTTTTATTAGGGTGGTGGGGCCTCTTTTGCTTTGGCTAACATGTCAATTAACCAACTTATAAATATGGCCACATGTGAATCAGAATGCCCAGGACGAACGACGACACCCCTTCTCAACAGTGTGTGCGAGACAGACATCACTCACTAATCAAAGTGACCGCAAATTTAGGGCGAATAGCCGTCCAATACAAAAGAACAATCGTCACTACCGACGTGGATTAAAAGGATGAGATTTTGCTAATTGTATTAGCCAATCGTCACTTATTCTAGTAGGTAAAGGACAGAAAGGATGCAATCAATTCCTCCAACAACCCCCTCTCGTCTGCCCTATTTCATAAGAAGAAACCGACCTTCATTTATGGACAAAAGTACTTTTCCTACCCCCTCCTGTCCCAAGACCACGCCAGAGTGGCCATCCATCACCCCCGTTTACACTTAACTTGCACAAGGAAAGTATCCCATGTGATTCATTAGATGCATATCATTCTAAAACCATTCGGAGCCGCCCATAAAATAAGACCTCACCTGACATCAATTATGAAACTATAGCAAACACATGAGAAAATGCACTAGGAACAGGTGCATGGGCAAAACTTGAAAATGAAATTTTATTGAAGAGATGGCTGAGGCGAAAGAGAAAAAAAAAACAACATTTGATAACAACATATGAATCCATCTCTCCCTCGTGGCTTCCAATATTTCTGTATATATGACATATATACATATACAATATCCTCCTCCTTAAATCAATTGTACAGATTTTTTTTCCTTCCCTTTTTTTCTCTCCCAACTCAATGAAGTTGTGGGGTTCAAGAACAAGCTGGCCTACCAGAAAATGAACAAAAAAGGGTTCCAAAACGAAGAGCAAAGGAGCAACAGAGCAATGGAGGAACGAATGAATTGAATTAGAACTGAACTAAGCTAAACTCTGGGCTCCTCTGACATCTCGGCTTCTAACAGAATTATTACGTCGCTCTGATAATATGCCAGTCTCTCTGGGGGTAATTCTTTTGGGAGGGAAGGAAAGATGGAAAAAAGGATAGCAAAGAGATGGGAATGTGGTTTACGTAGGAAGGGAACATATTAGATCGGGAAGAGCAGTAGTACAAGTACAGTTTCGACCAATTAGAAGCTGTAATTTCTCACCGAATGCTCCAACATCTCAGAGCTTGGGCAAACAATCTCCTTCACACGAGCACCATTTTTGTATATTTTGAAGGTTGGTACAATTCTCACATTCTCTGCATTGGCAACAGCTCGGTTTTCTTCAATATCAACCTTACACACACACCACCAATACACATGTAAGCACTAAAACAAATAGCAGAGTGGATCATGCAGACAAAGAATCTTAATGAAGGAAAGATTTACCTTTAGAAAATTTATCGACGGATAGCGGCCACATAATGTTTCCACAAATGGAGATATCTGCTTGCACTGTGAATCAGTTGACGATTTGAAATGAACTACTGAGACACCTGGAGCGATAGATTTCCATTGTCACATCACGGCAAGGATAATGCAGATGACAAACCTGCCAACGGGAAATAACATTACTTACCCGGCAAAGAGATTGCACTTCTAAATTGATCAAGCCCAGTTACTTCCTCCACCTCACCACCAAACTTCATATTGTGCACTTCTTCTCCACGTGATTTCTTCAATGCAACTTGGGCATGAAAGAAGGCCTCGGCGACATCATTGTCATCAACCAGTTCTCTCCGCAAAACCTCGTAGTCTCTTACAGCATCTGCCCATCTTTCTAGCTGTAAAACACAGAAACTGCTTAAAATGGGAAAACCAGCTAGTACGGCAAGTAGAAAGATGAACATCATGTCTCATAGAAATCCCACCTTGCTATTGGAGGCAGCCCGTCTAAGGAGGGCTTTTGTGTAATTGGGTTGGATGCGTAGAGCTTGGTTACAATCCTCAACCGATCTCTCCCAATTTCCAAGCTTTGACCAACAAGCAGCTCGATTGCAATATAAGACTGAGTTTGAAGGATCAAGCCTGAGACCTTCACCGTATGCAGAGCAGGCTTCCGTGAATCGATCAGATTTGAATAGATCGTTACCACGGGCACGAGCCCTAGCAACCAACTTCACGTTGTTTAACAAAACTGCTACTTCAACATTTCTTGGATCAACATTTCCAGCTTTCTCTGCTGCTGTAACAGCATTCTCAAACCTGGAGAGATAACATAAAAATACACAATGTCAGTTCTCAGAAGCCCCTTTTCTGTTTGCTCCGAAAGTTGTTTGGAATATCGCAACTCACCTTCCTAGTGCCATATCTATTTGAGCCCGAACCAAGTATAAATAAGCCTCAGAGAGCATCCCAAAGAACCTAGTCTGCGAGCAGGAACCAGCATATGGTTCTAACTTGGGAATGACAGAAAGGCACGACTCAGAATCTTCAAGTTGATGAAGCTTCAACATTGCTTCAGCTCTACACATCACCAGCTGTAAAATATAATCATAGCATATTCAGCCTTTTAATTCATTCTTTTCAATGTATTGGTGCCAACATCCGTTCAAAAAGCAATAGTGGACAACCATTACCTGTGGACAGTAATCAGCTCCAGCAGCTATAGCAGCTTCACATTCCCTCAGTGCACTTCTCCAATCGTTAACCTTGCGTGCATCTGAACATCGACTAAGATGTTTCTCTACCGTTTGCAACTTATGCAACTCGGATGGATCAGGATGCTGCCCTGGAAAACACAGATGTTTCCTCGCTTTCTCAATCTGTCCTAACCTGCAGGCATAAAATTGGACGAATCAAAAGACAAAACAGGGACAAATAGAATCATCAGCCGGTGGATCACTAGAGACACTTTCTCTATGCAGTCCTCGAGAAAAAATCACAACTATGAAATAACCTGGGTCTATCAAACAACCAAACCATTACACACACCAAACTAAACCGCGAGCGAACTAACATAAACGAATGCGAGAATCCAAAAATAAAACCACAGCATACCGTCCAAGCAAACAAATAGTTCAAGAAGCATTTTTCAAGATTGTACATTGATCCACACGGAACACGATCTTAACACCAAGTCACCAACTATTACAAGAAAAAGAGTCCAATCTACAACTACAAGAGCCTCACCTAATAAACAAAGTGCCTAAACGCTGATGAGCCCTCCAATAACTGGGATCCAACCGGACCGCCTCCTCGCAGTCCCTCACGGCCTCCCCGAGCCGACCCAACCCGATCAAAGCCGCCGCCCGATTGCTCCTGTAGGCTGCATTCCCGGGAGCCAACCCTATGGCCTTCTCATAGTATCCCAAAGCTTCTGCAAGAAGCCCCTTCTTGTACATCTCATTCCCCATCCTCTTCAACTCCTCCGGATCCACCCCCGAAACACGCCCACTGCCGGAGTAACTCCCCCGGCTGTTCCCGCCGGTGGAGCTTGCCGGAGAACCTCCGCTACCGCCGCGCATTATACTTCCGTGGCCGTAGTGTCCGGTGCCAGATCCCAGCACGTCAGACTTAGAGCTCCGGCTGGCCATTCCTGTCTTCAGGATCCGACCTGACGGGCAGATGTTACCGGCCGGGAGCACCCCCGCCGGAGGCGACGGCGAGCTCACGGAGCTCTGGGCGCCGCTCCCCCCTCCACCGCTGCCGGAGTATATTAGCGGGTCGGATCTGGTCTCCCTCTTCCCGGCGCCGGTGCCGGAGAGTCTCCCGCTAGCGGTGGGACTGTTATCGGCGGAGGTAGTCAACTCGCCGGAGTGGCTCCCGGACTTGAGCAAATGCGGCGGCGCACGGGATCCGGATCCGGAGGAACCGGAGCTAGAGCTGGTGGCAGTAGTGGCCGTATTATTCGTAGTAGTAGAAGAGGCAGCCGTACGGCCATTACGGAGTGGGGAAACGGGGGAGCCGAGATCCAACTCACGGAAGTCAGGCTTGTTCGACTCGAGTGAACTCAGTGAGTCGCGGAGCTGGTCAGCTAGCGAGTCAAACTCGCCCGCCCCCTTCGACATTATACTTCCCTCCTCTTCTTGTGGCTTGTTCGAAGGTTAGTTTCTTTTTTCTTTTTCTTTTTTTTAAATGTTTTTCTGGTTAAGCGAGGCGAAGCAGAGGAGAAGACATTTTTTTTTTTTGGAGAGAGATGGGAGGATCTCGTGATATTAAAAGGAGCAAGCAAGGAATTAATGTGATGTTTTCTTGTTTTTCTTTCTCTTCCCTTTTTTTTTTATTTCCTTCTAGAGAGAAAGAGAAGAGACGTGAGAGAGAAAAGCAAGGGCAATAGAGATGGTATTAATCGAGATTTAAATTTTAATTAATATTCAGGTTTTAATTGAGATGTTGAGTAGGATTTTTTCAGTGATGACAATTTTTTTTGATAATTATTAAATATTATTATAAATATATAATACAAATTCGAGGGACTTGATTTTTATTTGATGTAAATGATTTTTTGTTCTTATTGCGACCTTTTATTATTAAAAAAAAAGTTCATTTTGTTTCGGCGTTGAGATTTTTCTTCCCTTGGAGATGGCCCCTCCGGTTCACCTGCTACATCACGAGACTCCTTTGTTTTTCCCTTATTTGAGTCAATTGCTAACTATTATTGATTATGTTATCTTTTTTTTAAGTTTACACATTTTTATGTTTTTTAATCCTTTAGTTTACCCGCCCCCAGTGTATTTTTAATAAAGAGGTATTTTAAGAAAATTATTCTATGCAAATTATTTCTATATTAGGAGTTATTCAAACATTAGGTATATCATAACGTAAGCTCTATTTTTACAACTATCAAATGGTTAGGCACTTTGTTGCGATAATTTATGTACAATTTGACAAACAAAAGGAATCGTAAAAAAACATAATATCAATACAGAATGTTTTGGACTTTCAAATGATTCTAATGAAATGATTTTAAAGAAATTCTTTTTGAGATATAATGGATACATTTCTTATTCATTTACAACCAAACATAAAACACATGCTATCCACCGACTCTAATAGAAACCTAGCAAGGCCCCCGATTTAAGGAAGAAAAAAAAAAGAATGGAAACCTTGAAGGATGTCTATTAAATCATGGATCTAATTATTATCTTAATGACATAAATGTAATTGTTATTATAATCATTAATGCCAGTACATGGAAATTCCCGAGTTAATTTTATAGTTTTATTTTTCGATACCTATTTTAACGTCATTCTTCCCGATTTCCGAATATTTTGTTCGTTTTCTAAGATTTCTGTATATATTAGTGAAATTACTGGAATAAATTCACTGGCTTCATGTATAAATCATGAGTTTAATCCAATAGTCGTAATTATTGAATAATAAAGACAATTGACGTGACTTTTAATTAGCTACATTGCATTCCTCACTCTTGAAAGTTGAAAACGTGAACTTCAAAAACTTCTCGTGTACAACTTTTACTAGCATATAAATAGGTTGACTACTATTACTCGGTTTTCATCCTGGTTCATGGAATTCAATAACATTTACACTCCGGCACACAGAATACATGTTTCCCTTCCAAAAATGTATTGTCAATAGAAATTTTCTTTGCAAATCGTTAGGCATTAATCATTCCCGAAAATTTTAAAATAGTAAAATTTTAGTAATATTTTGACATCATTAATAGTTAATCCCACGCCACACTAGTAAAAGTCATAAGAATTAGGGATGGCGGAGTTTAGTGTGATTTTGTTTTAAAAAATGTTACTATGCATGATAAATTATTAAAATGGTGTCCAGAATAATTTAATTATCAAATAGGTGTACACTTAGGACACTAGAACCAAATGACAAGAACTTTTTTAATAATTTGGTTTTTTAATTTTTTTAGAGTGAAAAAATTAATATTTTTTAAAATTTCCTCGATTTTTTCCAATTCTTTTTTAAATTATGCGTACAAAATTTTAAATTCAATTCTACTTATATCTTATTTTTTTGCCATATTATGATGGATTAAGTTTAACAAATATATTTTTCAAAGATAGTAAATTATTTAATCGAGAATTAATTTCATGACCTTATTATATTCACGAATAAGATATAACTCACCATGCATAGATCACTAAAAATTATGCACATTCAAAAAAAAATTCTCGATTTGGACACCCGAACACCAAGAAATTGCTCTTCAAATATTTTCACATAATCTCTCAACTTGAGTTTTTCCAAAAAAATAAAAAAATGTCACATAAAAAAATAAAGTATTACCTTAAAGTTTTCCTTGACTCGGTCCAAAGGACGAAAAATTCTTCTAGATATTCCTACATAGACACTAGTTTTTTTACTATTTTTGTAATTTATTATGAATAGTATTACTTTTAGAAAAAAAATTAGGAGGTAAGTAAAGTTTGTATACCATACTTATATCATAGTCTAGAGAATTAAACTCATATCTAGAGTCAGACTTTAGATAATTTTTATTACCGGAACATACCCATTACTTTAGGATTTGCAAACTCAACTTTTATGCAAGTATTTTGAGCAGCCATTTAGGTTAAATAGGAGAAACATATAACACATTCAGCTCACTCAAACTTTCTTCTTCAACGGGGATTGTTTTCTTTGAAAGATTATGGAACAACATTCTCCTTTCCCATTTTTATAACTAACGGGAAAACGAATCCAAGTAGCTTACATGTAGGCTCCTTATGCTAAATTGTGCGAACCTTCTGAGTAGAAGTATCTAATGACAAAAGTGGTTACTTACTATCAAATAACATTTAACCTAATGATATTTAACGTAAAGACAAAAGATGTGAAAATTTTGACGAAGGATTATATTTCAAACCGTGATAGTTATAATTCTTGATATTAAAAATATATAGTTAAAAAATAGTCATTCTCTACTTAAAGTATTCTTTTTTCAACTGCTATAAAAATAACCAGGAATTCCTTTTCACATATTGATCTACATTAAGTTTTTGGTCCAAAGGATTGGCTAAGGAATGCTAATGGTCTCCTCCTTGCATTAGTACTGCTCTAATGCCCTTTTGACGAGCATCAGTTTTCGCTAAAAAAGATGGGGTGAAATTAGACAATGCCAAAACTAGATCCCCTACATTTGTCTTCATCAATGAACATATTGCATTAGTGACTTCGGAAATCCATATAAACCTTAAATCATACAAAGCTCGGCCAATTAATCTATAATTTTTATATTTTTTTTAAATCCAGTTATTCCCAAGAGCTTGTGAGGTCCAGTCGGCGGCAATATCCAAGTGACAATGACGAGTTCACAGTCGGTGAAGATTAGATAAATCCTCACTGTTAGGGATTGAAGAGGAGTGTCTTACTTATAGGAGTGATATTGATATATCAATTTTAACTACAATCCTAAAAAGTATGAAAATATATGAATTAAAATCATAAAAATGGAAATTATTTACTAAAGATAGGTAATCCCATCATAAAATCAACTAAAATTTAAATTTAAATAACTAACAAATTATTATTATCCAAAATTACAACTCTAATCCAAAATAAAAAGACGTACATCATGTAGAACTAAAAGTAAAACCAAGACAACAAAAGCAGATGTTGTGAATAAAGCAGATGTCAAAAAATTAGTATACAAATATTAATATTAAAGTAAACTACTATTAAACGAGAACTAATATTAAAAGAAATTAATATGCATATACTAATATTAAAATAAATGAGTACAATTATTAAAGTTAACTAGTACTAACAGTAAAATAAACGAGTACCAATATTAAAATAAATGAGTACCAATATTAAAATAAATGAGTATCAATATTCAAGTAAATAGTTAACAATACTAAAGTTTAAAGTACCATTATCCAACTATACATGTATCGATATCCAAGTAAAAAGTTTCTAATATTTAAGTAAACAGGTACAAATAACTTAGTAAATATGTACTTGTATTTTTTCGCCTTCCTCTTAGCTTTTGGTGCATTCGAGTTCCTGTTTTGGAATAAGCACAACTACCAACCGCGCCTATGTCTTTCTCTGTCGTCGATAACTTCTACTTCATCAAGTCACCACTCTATGACTTCTTCCAGATCGCTTCCGTTTAGTTGGGCCCAATCATGCTCTTTTGAATTTTTAGCACCACAAATGAAAACTCGGTTGATAGAAAAGAACTAGCCTTGAAAACTTGTTGGCCTTCACCGGTTTCTGATCATACTTCCTCCACCGATAGCATCATCCAATATATCAACCTGGCTCCTTGTTTGGAAAGCGTATCTTTGTCTCCTTAACTTCTTCTTCCCTTGTTTCCTTTCACTTGCTGATCCACTAGCTGAGTTTTGGATAATTAGGGATATAATAATTAAATTCAAATTTGTTTAATACCAATTAGATCATCATAATATTAATAATTGTTAGATTAAAAATTTAAAATCAAAATCTCTATTTAATGACAATAAATAATCTCCATCATGGGAATTACATTTTAAATATTCCCACCCAATTCATTACCGACATGACTTCAATTTTTCTTTGATCCTTCTTCACACCATCTACTGAAATGACAGGTCTCAAGTATTTTACATCATTTCAATTTTAGGTCATCCTAGCATAAAATGCGTTGTTGTCTGAATAGTTTTAAAAAAAAGTATACTTAAGTTTCTTGTAGTTTGATTATTTTAAAAAAAAGACAGTGTTATTTTTTTAAAAATTCAGTACCCATAATTTACTTTTTAAAATATTTTTATTACCAGAGCGTTTAGTTGGTACTTGTCTATATGGTACTGGATTTATGGTCTGCAAACTGTTATTTTGGTATTATAATAATTTGGGTGAATTTACAAAGGAGTATTTTGGTTCTAACGAAGGTATAAGCAAAATTATAAGTAAACCTAAATCATATTTATATAATCTAATTACTGAATATAGTGCTAGAATCAAACTCCCTCACAAATTTTTAATATGAAAAGTATATTTTAGTACCACTTGGTACTGAAAATTTTCAATTAAATTATTCAGAGTCGCAAACAACTATCCCAATTGTGCAAGTCATTCTTTACGACGTGGCTAGCAACACAACATGCTGTTTTTTTATTACAAATAAGTAATATTGTTCATGTCTAATTATGAAAATGATATCAAAAAATTAATTACGAAATTGGTGTCTACAAAAAGTTTTCAAAATTAAGTCAAGAAAAAAAACCCATGACCTGATCACTCATCAATTTTTTCCAAGTCACCGGAAATTTTTTCGTAACTTGATTATCTAGGACATGAACAATTGAGAAAATTTGCTTGAACAACTTTTGTTCCTAGAATTCGAATTTTTTATCCACCAAATAATGGAATTCTTTTTCGTGTTATGACAAAAATTTCACCTATAAATACTCCGAGAGGACTGACGAGCGGAGGACTTCACTCATTCACCAACGAGCGACGAACGAAACCCCGAGAGGATCGACGATGGGGCAACCTCCGATCGAGGGGCGGCAAGGTCGGAGAGGGAGTGGACCTCGCGAGGAGGCGAGGTCGGGGAGGCATCAGAGGAGGCGGAGAGCAGCGGATCGAAGGGTTTCTGTGTATTTTTCATGTGACTCGGCTTTAAAGCCGAGATAACTAAGTCACGGAAATTTTTTTCGTGACTTGGTGCTGGTGTCTTGCGTGGATACTAATTTTGTAATTAATTTTTTGGGACCATTTTTGTAATTAACTATGAAGAGTAACATTTAAAAAAAAAAATCCAACATACTTGTAAATGACGTGGCATGCGACCAAAATAACAAACAGTTTTTTAGGATTGTTCAAAAATTCCCCAATTTTTAACCACGCCCAAGAACAAGAAAAGACCCTTCCCATTTCGATACTCATGTTGAAAAGCTTCATATCGTAATCTCGTCATTTGGAAATCAAATTTCAAGGTCAATGTCTTCTGGGTCATTCTTGCCATCCTCTGTTGCTGTTAATTTCAATGTTCATTACTTGGGTTTTGTTTGGTTTATTGCTAGAGATCAAAGTTACTGTTGAGTTCTTTAAATCGAAGCCAACGCAAGAACACCAGCACCATAAGCTTTGTACTTAAATTTTTTTTTTAAGAAGCTTTTGGACAAGACACAGAGATTGGCTTGAGGTTGATTGAGTCCGTCCGTTGAATATTTGGCGTAAGATGGAGGCGACCTGGCACAAAAGCGAGCAGACAAGGGCGGGCTCGACTGTCTGGTTGGGGGTGGGGATACGCTCGACACCAGAAGGCGAGGGGGAAGGGAGGGTATAAAAGAAGGGAGAAGGATACAAAAATTGGGGTTTTCTAAACAGTTATAAACAAAATAGTAATTGTTTGATATTTTGGCCATATGACATTTACACATAATTTTAACTAGTATGATGGAGTGCTAATATGGCATACCACATCATACAAACTGACGTTCTTCTGACACGTTGGATCGAAAAAGCTACATGTGATTCTAAGCAACTTTAATGATCTAATTGATACGAATTTTTTTTTATTATCACATGATATTAAAATATAAATTTTCTATTTTTGATACTTCTCAATATAATTGTGCTAATTATTTTAATTGAGAAAACAAATATTAAAAGGAAGTGTGTCAAATTTGGAAATTGAAACATATTTAACAAAAATTCTGAGTTGAAGTCATGTTGCATCCTTTGGTGGAAGAGTCATTTGAAATAATTATGTAATCATGTTGATGGTCATATAAGAAGTTTTTGTTTGTATGGTTTCTTGGTTGTAGTAGAACAAGCATTTAGTACCGACTGTGACATTCTTGAAGAACATCAATTTTTAGTCACACAAAATCTTGCAACGTAAATATTATTCGACGACGGACTAAATCAAAAAGCCGTTAGAATCGTTCTTATTCATTTTTTCAAAAGTTTAAGAATGTATAAGTTATTGTTCGGTTATCTAAACAGGTTACTACTTTCTCACACAATTTTTGAGCTCTAGGCATAGATTTTAAAAGGTTAAGTAAAATAAAACATAACTTATTTGGACGGTTGGACAATTTAAAAACTTGGTGAAACAAGTGTTAGTAAAATTTGGTACTCAGGAGAAAGAAAAGGACAAAAATTAGTGGATGGTATAATCGACTTCTCCTTATAGTTTCAATTCTATGTAGGAAATGCTGGGTGTCTTCTTTTTGTACGATCTAATTGATCTATTTCTACAGATTTGGATTGGATACGGACTAAAACAAATGAGTTAGTACGATATGAAATTTGAGTGAACATCGTTATTATTTTCTTTTTGCGATGTGACTTTTTTTCATGCGATCACGATATTTCTTTTTTTTTTTTTGTGATACTTGCTCTTGTGATTTTTTTATTTTGGTTTCGTATTTTTTTATTTTTTCAGAAAATCCCTAACATATAGACTTTCATATTTTTTTTGCAAGAATGTCATTTTCTTCATGTAATATCGATTCATATAGTTTTTTTACTTTGATCATGTAGTTTTTATAGTTTGTAAAAAAAAAAAATCGAGTATCCTATAGTCCGTACTATTCACAAAACAATATTCATGTATTTAGTGATGCCAATCAAAATATATTTTGTTTTGTAAATAGAATTGTTGGCTTTAAATTGGATTAGTATTGAACCAAACCGGACCAATTAAGCTACTAGTTTCATGACCAATATGTCAGCCAGCCTAACACCTATCATCCGTTCTATATATAATTGTGATCATTAGCTATAGAAACTTATCTGATTTTTGAGTACTAAAACTACAAATGATATACATTAAAATTTATACCAAGTGATGTCGGTGAAATCGAAACAAAATATCATTTTAAAAAGATTATCACAATATAAGAGAAGTTTATATTTTTTTATTAAACAATTATAAATTATAAATTTAAATAATGAATACATTAATAATAAGAAGATTAATTTGTCTATGAAATTGCCATATGAGTTATTACTTTATTTAAACATAGTATTTGATGAATATATTTTCTTACAAGAAGACAATAATCATAAAATAGTTTTGAATTTATAAAATATGTAAAAATATCTATTAACTACAAATATCACTATTCGCAAAAATTGAGACCAAAATTTAATATTAAAATTTTATGAAAAAGTATCAATTATTTTAATAAAAAATTATCATATTTTTACACTATTCTAGAATCGGGACAAAGACTTTTTACGAGTTTAGAGATATTATCACTTTAGAAAACATCATTTTATAGAGATTTTGCTATACATACAAAAAATAGAATTATTAGATTTCATCGACATTTTTTTAGAAAAGTAAATTTTACATTTTGCCAAGATTTGCAGCCTAAATTTTCTGTGCCACTATACCAAATTAAATTTTTCCATTTATTTCATAAACATTTGTTGCTTATCTTACACTCTAATTAAAACTATCAACAAAAATACTATTGTGCTGGATTGCCTACATACTAGGGTCCTCAAAGATTTGTTCAACTGATATATCGAATCAATGTAGTTTATTCTTACATAATTAACTATAAGGTAATTTAAATTTATTATAGATAAGGTGGCATACTCTTTTGTTTCTATCAGTCATTAAATAAACCATTCCATAGAAGCAATTGCTCATCAATTTTGGATTTTGGATAAAATAGACCATTTAATACAAGTAATGGGCCATCGTGCATTTGGCTTCTCCACTTAAAACAGCCTTAGAATCTTTTTTTTTTCTTCATGAATCTCATTATTTTTAAAAATAATCGAGAAATTATTTACACTATTTCATGATGGCAGTTTGACTAGTATGAATGATGAATTGAATTTCGACCACTTATTGGACTACGATTGTCACTAAAATATTTATATTTTGTATTGATATACAAAATTTGAAGCAAAATTGATCAATAATTTTTTCTTTTTCTCTTTCTCTTGCAATTTTGAAAACAGAATTACAACTTTATATGCAATAATCAAGTTCAAATTCAAAGCGAGAGGCAGTAGACAAATACTTCTAGAAGATAAAGCTGAAAAGACTCGCGACTGCAACACATTTTGTCTGTAGCGAACCGCGAACGTCGACACCATTTTGATCGCTAAGGAAGATATACATTACCCGTAATTAAGGGTAACAAATTTTTTTTATATCTTTCTTCGATATCCAAAAATTTATATTCAAATAAAAATATGAATAATAAAATTAATATTTATATATTCAAAATATTTAATTTTTTTAACAAATAAGTTCATTAATTCTAACTAACACTTACTACCAAGAGCCCATTAAAAATGTATAATCTCGCTAAACAAAACAAGTTTTTGACACTTTACAAAAGAAATTTACGACGCCAACAGTTGTCACTCCTTGCGGGTCTTAACATTTTTAACTTTAACTTGTCGTTTCTCACCAGATGAGTATGATTCGTCATCGATCATTTTGGCTCATCTACGATATCCATTATCCAGTTAAGAATGTGAGATTACTTTTTATGTATTTTTTGAAGGTTTGAAAATATTAAATATTTCAGATTATTCGTAACTATATCAAAAAAAATTTGGATACCAAATATCATATATTGATTAGTTTGATTAGATATGGATACTAAAAATACATATTCAGATATTTTGGATAGATTATATTTAGATATTTTGAATACAAATAATCGTGTCATTTTTGTATCTTATACACTATGTCACTTTAAATTTGTCCATTCACTCAGATTTTTCTCCACTATTATAGTATCTCGACATTAGTTCATGTCAGTTCTTTTTTTTAATGCAGTTAACTATCTTAAAATCAAATATAATTTTGAATAAATATAAAATATAAAAATAATTTGAACTAACAAAAAATTAATTATTTAAAAAAATATAAAATACTTATAAATAATTATAATTTATATAATTAACTAAAATATTAAAAAATTTATAAATAATTTTCAAATTACATAAGTAACTATGACTATCCAATTTTTGCCAAATATACTAAATCAAAATTTTTGTTAGAGCGACATGAGCTTCTCTATTGCAGAACTGTATATCACCAATCATAAAGTTGGATATGAACTTGATGCATTGAGAAGAGTATTCATAGTTTGTGATGCTACTGTTGATGCTGAATCTATCATTAATGAATTTATTCGAATATTAAGAAAGATATTCATCTTGTTCATCCTTCACTATCATATTATGCAATATGATATTTGTTATCATAATTTTTCTAATGAATTCTTGTTTTCACAGAAGATATGGAGTTTTAATGAATGCAAAACAAATTTGAAGAACACAAAATACTCCCTCCATTTTCTTTTTATATCCTTATTAACGTTCAATAAATATTTCGAGCTTCAGAGTTGCTGAATCTATAAATGACATAATAAGGGTAGTCCATTATGGATATATTGCATTAGTGAGATAATATAACAATTCTCTATGTGTGCCGTTGATGGTGTAGAGTTGACATATAATTTTCGTGATGACAAGTCCAAATTCCGATATACAATAGCGGTATAGTGCCGCTGTACCGGTTATGTAACAACACTGGAATCCTTGCCTAAACCCATTTTACTCAACAGGCAACAGCTTTCTCGATTTCTCCCGAGGGCACAAGACCAGCCTAAAATTTCTAATGCCTCGCAATAGATGAAACGATCTTGAAGCTCACTAGGTAGCCGTGTAATCAATTTTACTCTACAACATCGGAAAACAATAACTAAATCGAGTAGCCAATTTGTGAAGCGGCCAGAACAAACTGAAAGAGAAGACCCAAGGAGCACCTTCCAAATGTTTAGTTAATTATCGGCGGCCAAAGTTGGACTTTGTGAACAGCTCTCTCTTCTATGAAGTTCCAACAATCTAGCTTCTGGATCACACAAACCTGCATGATTTAAAATCGGCAAAGTTTATATAGAGACAGCACGCTCCAGATCTCAGATAAACAAACATTATTTGATCCACTAAAAATGATCTCCATGGCCATATAAACATGATGCAATGCTATTATTTCCTTCGCTCCCATTACCGAGCTGTCACTGAAGGACACACCAACCTGAACATTTAGGAATATCCCAAACGGCAATTGACGATGGCGAGCATTCTGGCTCACATAATGCTCGAATATTCTCGTGATTCACATTCATCGCAAGCATCCAGGCACCAATTGTTACATCCTCATTGCTGAACATCCGAAAACTGTTGCAAATAATTAAGAAAAAGGATAATGTTCATTACGTCACACTAAAAATCAAGACTATATCTTGTGAATAGTTCACACAACAAGGGATTTCACGCTGGCTTCGGCAACAACAGGAAAATTTGAGGAAAAGCACAAGGAAAGTGCAGCTAAGTAAAGACAACATCTGTTCCATAACGACAAACAATAGATAGGCAGACAATGACCCCAAAGTTTCATCGATCTTATAAAATATGCTAGCTTGAACTATTTTCGAAGCCGCCACAATGCTAAAGGCTTATGCGGTTAGATATGTTTATGTTCTCCTGAAGACGGTGTGTGTCTGAAAAAATATATAATAACTTTTGTGCAACCAATGACCGATTAAGCACCATGTAGACTGAGACGACTTGTTAAACTTATACGTGAGAGCCAATACAGGAGTAATATAGGATAGCGAAAGCTTGCCTGTCATTTCTGAGAGCCACTAGACTAGCAACAACATCTGCCGAGAGAGCATATATTGGACCATATGCATGCAGAAAGTACTCCTTTCCAAGTAAATATGAAAGTGGTTCATACCTGCATGAAACATTTTCAACTGGTTCATAATCCTAGGATACATACCACTGATTACAATGAACATAACTCAATCTCAATGAGATCATGTTTGGCAAGACCATGAGAAGCTTTAAATCAAGCTACACAAGCAAAGTTGCAAGCTACAAATGATATGGAAAATTGAAAAAGAAAGAAAAGTAAGAGAACGATCACAATGAAGTAGTCCCAGCACAATAGACAAGTTTTCAACAGACAGCATAGGTAACTATTATGGGTTTTTTGAATTTCTAAATACATGAGAAAATTCCACAAACTACAGAATAATCAATAGTTACTGATATAAAACTTCATTAGTTGTTCTGCTCCCATCTTTTATCATCCTTGGTCATGTATGCAAGAGCTCGAAGGTGATCCAAATGTAACATCCATTAAAGTTTCTTCAAAGTCAAAAATATAGGAGGGTTAATTTTGGTAAAGTATCCTACCCTGAGTTTTTCTTCGGACCCAATAAGGGTCCTAAGTTTAAATACTGATAACTCAAGATTTTCTGATTCTTTGTTATGCCTAACGGCTAGTTCTGTATGTTAACCCACTTTATGCAAAATTTGAAAGGGTAAACTACATCTTAAGAGGCGTCTAACTAGTCAATAGCGCGCTATAACAGGGCTATAGCGGAAATATCAGACCTCCCGCTATGCTTTTTTCCCGCTATGGCGCCTACTATGCCATTTTAAGGGGGTCGCGGCGCTATCCGAGATTGACTACTTTGATTAAGGCGTCAGAAAACAAAACAAATAAACCTTAAGCTGAATCTCTCTTTACACTCATTCTCGCTCTCTCCTATTACATCCATAGAATGGACATCACAACCCCCTCAAAAAGATTCCCTGCGCACATCCGGCCACTTCTCCAAATTTGCAAGACTATATATCTTCTCTTTTTTTTGCAAGGTTACGAATTAAGAGTTCTTCACATTCCATCTTGGTCTTCACTGGCTAGAGCTCCTGTGGAGGTTAGAGCTCCTATGTTTTAAATTATATCTCGTTTATGGAGTGTTGTGATTTATTATTATCTGACAGATAGAACAGAAGGAAGAGAGATATAGAGAAGGAAAGAAGAGCTAAAAATAACTGGACCCATGTTCCATAGACTGGATGTGCATGTAACAGTGGGAGGATCAAGTTGACGTATCGGAACAGTTTGCCATTTGTGAGCAGCTTAATATTCCTTCTCATATATTTCACCCTCACACAGTCATCTTCTAAGGTACCCGCTTCCATTTTACGAAGAGGTCATGGTCGTGTCGCTCAGCAATTGATGGTGTTGATGAGAGGGTATGGCACACGGGATATCTAGGTTTAAATGCCACATAGGATAGTTACCAGACATCACTTATTAATATGGCTAACAAAAAAATAACACAAGATCTGTACTTGTGGTAAAAAAAATTCAGGTGCCTAAATAGGTTGAAAGCAAAAGTCGGGATAAAAATGCACTTAACATAATAAATTAAAAGTATGCATCTGTTTCCCTACAAATTGCATTCACCAGCAATCATTTTACATGACACAGCAGATGCTCAATGATCTGAACAATGCACAAGTAAAATTCCATCTTTAAAATTTCACGTGCTGCCAAGGCAGAGCTTATTGAAAATGCAGGACATCGAATTCTGAAAGCAAATTGGTTAGATGAACTGAGAACAATCTAAACGAACTAGCAACATACTTTACACAACAGGTTGCAGAAACCAGCACACTGATCTGCTAGAGTAGACAAGAAGTCCTTAGCAAGTATATTTTGTCGATACAAACATATACTTCTCTGATATTCCTACTTTCTCCGGCAGTAGTTATTACAGAAACAAGTATCAAACATGTCTACTCATAAAAAAAAATTGAATGAATGAACTCAATCTCAAGAGTGTAAAAAAAAGACAAATACCAGGATCTACCATTTTAGCTTTGGGTCAGTGAAGACAGGACCCTTTTTCATGCATCCCAGGTAAGTTTGAGAGTGAGAACGTTCCTTCGCCAGGAGTGTCGAAAGCCGGTCTGCCAATCAGTTAGAAAGTTTAAGACTCATTTCACTCTGCACAAAGTTGGAGAAGACAAAAAGTTACCCAAAAATGTCACACATTTTGCAGACTTACCAGGTCTCAAGTATATATCATCATCAGCCTTAACATAGAAGTCCGAATCGAAAAGTGCAAATGCAGCTTTGAAAAATAGTAACCTGCAATAGAATTGAACGCTCAAGATCAATGGTATACACTGCTTCTATAGCATATGACCTTCCACAAAAAAAGAGAAACAATGCAATACACAACCATCACTAACGTTTTAATCGGAAGCTTACTGTACTGTTCCTCGATATCCAGCAGCAAAAAGTCATCGAAAATGGCAACCTCCTTTTTAAGCTCTGACATCTTCGCTTGATTATTCGTTTTACCAATAACAAACCTAAAGGCCAAACCAGTTGATTCTTCTAACCTGCAAGCAACACGAAGACTCAGAGTGGAACACAGAGACCAAATATTACGCGGTCATATTAGACAACAAATCACTTAACCAGTAGTACTATATCAACATAAACTACAGAACCATCAGTTATGTTCTTCCTTCTTCTTAGCCAACTTTCTTGCTACGCACACCCAAGAATTGTCAATTTGTTGGATATTAAGCAGCGGTGGATAGTACGTACCAACTACCATAAAAAATGATAACAAAGACAATTTATATCTCATATCATGGTTAAATACAATATCTATTATACTTCGACAAACTAATTTACATGTTGGCTTCCTCTACCAAAATAAAATTCCTTCCTAGCAAACGCTTTCAACAACGGCTGTAGTGTTGCTGTAAGACACAATTCAACAACTTACATTCTATTACCCTATGTTTGTAAAGAAGTAACCTATATTCATGTCAGCTAGAAATGAATTCCACGTGGAAATGAATTCCATATAGAAATGGGTTTCATTGAGAGAGCTCCAAAGTCATTTGTCAACAGAATTCCGTTGTTCCATTAGCCTACAGAACTCATTCAAAAATTCTACCAACTTGAACAGGACCCGCTTCGCAAATTGCACGGAATCTAAGAAAATTCGATCAAAAAGAAGCAAGTGAGACTTGGAAACAAATGGTCGTTGTCAATCAATCCAAACGAGAATGAACAAACTGGCGAAAAGATATCCGCAATGGAAATGAATTCCTAAAGAAATCAAACAGCGCACACACTCTCGGTTCCTTCCATGCTACCAACTTACTACAACGTAACAGTTAACACATTGGAGAGGCCACATTAGCAACAACGTGTAGTTATTATACAGAGTTAGTTATACTTGGGCTCTGTTTGTTTGCCGGAAAAAAAAAATATCGAAAAATGAATTCCGAAACGAAGACTTATTATAAAGGTGGAGGAGTAGATACCGTTGAAGGTCGTCGCGATGGGAGGGCATCCAAGTCTTCCTCAGAGACCGCCTCCGCCCGGCCGACCCGAACCCGGTCTGGATCCCCACGAACCCCATCACCTTGTGCCTCGGCCCAGCAGTGGTGGCCGGACGACCGGTTGGCGCCTCGTCCCAAACGACGCGGACGGAGCTGGGCTCTCGGCAGCTGGAGGGAACGCGGAGGAAGAGAGAGACGAGGGCCGAGGATATCGCGACGCCGGCCAGGAACGCCACCGTCAGAGGCATCCATCTCCGCCGCCGCGAGTGGGTTAGCTTCGGCGAAGTCATTACTTGCTTTGGATCTTTGAGGTTTGACGGTGGTTTTCGTTGGGATATTTAAAGATCAAAAAAAGAAAGAAAAAAATATATTTATTTACCAATGTTTTTAAAAGGGCAAATTGCCATTAGGATCATATGTGATGTGTTTTGGTCAAATTATCCATTTTCTATTTTGAAAATTTTATTTATAATCATTTCTGTTTGGTTTATTAGCATTTTCAAGTCTCCCGCTTATCTCATCGGTCAATTTTTCAAACACTAAACGAAATACTAATCTAATCTGCAATAGTAATTTGACCAAACATGAGAACATTGGAGCAATTTTTTTTTTTTTTACAAAATGAATCCTATGTTTTCTTCTCTTCTCGGTTCGCAAATTGTGAAATCCGATTTGGGTCAGCTATTTACGAGTATAAAGCAAGATAAAATCGTATTCAAAATCTTGTTTGGAATTCTATATTTTATTTTATTTTTGGGTTAATCTAGAAGACAAAAATCTAATTCATTTATTATTGACTTCCCAATTTCAATTCTGTACACAATTACAAAACTCTATGGAAATTCCAAGTAGCTCATCCTCTAGATTGAACTTCATACTCCTTAACTTCGGGAGACTTTTCTGTATGAATTTATCGCCGAACTGCCGAAGTGATATTCGGGTCCAAATATCAGTATAGCATAGCCCTTGATTTTACCAAAATGTTAGCAAACCTACCTAGTTATTATATGCTCGTCTTTGCTTTTCCTTTTTTTGGTTATTATTTATTGGAGCCGAGCCATTATTAGTTACAATCAAGGGTTTACCAAGAAATTGATTTTCCAGAGTTAAATGAGAATGATTTTATTTGAGTTAAATACTCTCAAAATCATACGATTAGAGGTAAAGCAGTCACTGTACACTGTCCCATTCTACGTGCGCGTAGCTGGCACAATAACATAGGTGGCATAGCTCTAAATTTACTTAAAATAAGGTTGAAATGATAACCAAGTTTTAAATCAACTAAAAAACTACTAAAGTTATTGCAGGGATTATAGCAGTTACCATTTCAAAATCAAAAACTCTAAAAAAATAATTTCTAATTCTAAAAGAGAAAAATATACAAAAATAAATAGAAAATAAATTTTTTGATAGAAGAAAGTGCAATATCTTCAATGAGAAAACAATGAAAAGGTAAACCTCTTATAAGTCTCTAATTAAAGTAACTAGTGCAAATGTTACAGATATGTAGATTTTGGAACCTCCAAATCAAGAACAAGGATCTTCGGTAGTCGAAGGTTAGTTAATATCTCTTCGATCATTCTCCCAAATTTCTTCTTAGAGCCTAGGAAAAGTGGGAAGTAAGTCAATTTATTAAAATTTTTATATCAATTATGCTTGTAATAAGAAAGGTTGGCATAAAAATCTGATCCCTCAAAATAGACAAGCAAGAAAAAGCAACAATATAATCATCGCAAGGAGAAGTGATTAGAATGTCTTCTCATAATTAAATACAGTTATCTGTTAATTATATAAGCTTAAGTTATTAAAGAATGGGTAGTATAACAAAATGGTCATGAGCTCCACAATCAGAAATTTTAGCATATATTGAGATTGAACATGCATATAAATACACTGCAACAGCAAGTGACTTTGATTCATAGTAATGTTGGCCTCAACAATAAATCATCGTATGAATGAAAGTCATGTCAATGGCAATTAGTGAAGAAAATATTTGATTCCTTCCTATTGACCCAATAAAACCATCTAGGGAGGAAACGACAAAAAAGACAAGAAGTAAATGAAGGCACAATACTACTAGAATATTTCAGAAGACATGCACAATGATCCATCTTTCTACTACGAGGTCAAAGTGGACAACGATGAGCGCATTACAAATATCTTCCAGGTTAATAAGAAGATACAAATGGATTACAAATACTTCGGAGATGCAAATTGCATTTGATATCACGTATAAGACAAATAAGAATTATTGTTCGCTTGGTAAAAAAAAAAGATTATATCCCTCTGTGTTAATCTAAATAGCATATTTTTTTCCTGTAAAAATGGCAAGTTGGCTTATATGATAATGGCATAATTGTGTGTACCAAAGTGGCATGAACATACTATCATTAAAAAACTCAATATGTTTGTTTATATTCTGTAAGATTATTTATAGGGTACAACAACCATCGCACGAGCTCCATCTTTGGAGTAGCTGTATTGTTCAATGAGACAAAAGAATCATTCAAATAGCCATTCAAGACATTTTAAATGATAAGGCTTTGGTAAACCATATTCACAGACCAAGATAAGACAATTGTTGGAGCACTGGAATCAGAAATGTCGGGTAGGTACCATTGTCTGTGCATATGGTACATCTTATAAAATATTAAAAAGAATCTTATACACAACAGAAGTGGAATAAACTTTCAAATAAATGATATATGATGTTGACAATAGAGAGGAATTCAATTATGTATAGAAAACTATGGTACACTATTGGCTATTGCTATGGATCAATCAAATATAAATGGCTAGGTTTTACATATGAGCATAGGGAGTAGTGGTCCTCTGTCTAGGTTAAGTAGCATGTTATGACTAGTATAGTGATAACATAAGTAGCTAAATCATTCAATGGTGTCCTGAAAAAAGTACTTCAACTTTATATTTTTTTCACTCATTTTAACACCCTTCTAGATAATAGAAGGTAATCAAAGACTAAGGCAGAATATATCAATAAAGAGTTTAGATAAAATAACTAGTACAAAACTAACTCTGTGCTCGAATCTACAAAAAATTACATACATTCAATATTTAAAAAGTTCTTAGAGCAATATGCAGAATCTTTTAAGTATTAATTCCAATAAGCAACGAACAACAATCTAGCTAGTAAACCCTTCTACCATTGCACCATATTGTTGTGTGCCGGTATGGCTTAAAAAATTGGGATGATCTTTTTTACTATCATATGTACAGATGGCATCATTTAGCACTTTGATTTAGGTAACAATATTAAACTCGACCTTATGTCCAAAATGTTTAATATTTGCACAATGTTCCATATCTAAAAAGTCAATAGCTATGCCGAGTGACCATTTGGTCCAGTGGCATTGTTCCCACTCATGTGGAGTGAAGTACAGGGTTCGACTCCCACCCCCTACCATTCACCACCATCTACTATCATCCACATCTTTTTTACTCCTCCCAACACCACATCCTTTGACCTCCGGTTTCTTCTTCGACTCGACGGCCGGCTCTTCACCTACGCATCGGAACCCGCTTATCCTCCGGCGTTGCAGATCTGGTAGGTGGCTATCCGAATTCTCCATCATCGGGACTCGCCTCGCCGGTACGCGCCTCACCGGATCTCTCCTCGCCTCGCTGGATCATCAGGACCTCTCACTTTGGTCATTAGTCCCCGTGGATTTACGATCACCCTTCGCTCTCACTCGTGCCACTCTGTAGGCTATAGTTTGGTTTTGTCTATTGTATGGTTCTGTTATCTTTGTTGTCCGTTCTTTTGCTTCCTGTATTGTAATGTTCTCTTATTAATATAGGCTTTGCGCCATCGTTCAAAAAAGAAATTCACTAAATCATCATCAATACAACCAATAGCTAAAAGATGTAGATCCATTACCATTAGAACTAGTACCTATAACATTAAAGACAAGAGAGAGCAAAAAAATCAGTAAAATGACTGAAGTCTAGAAATGAGCTTGAAAGAGAGAAGACAAGGAAAAAGTCTAGGAAAAATCAAATAATTTTGCTATAGACTTGAGTGAGGAATTATCTACCTTGTAAACAAATAGAACAAATATTATTTTTCCACTAAATTAATATTAGCTAAATTCTAGCAATAGATTTATGTTGCTCCCAATCTTCAAAGTACTAGTCAACTTGTGGAAAAACTTGATGAACTCTTCCTCTCCCTTATTAGTGATCAACTTGCATAAGTTGTATTGAACCAAAGGCCAAGAATATGTTGAGTGTGGCGAGAAAGGATCGACTTGATTGGCTCTCACCAACTTTGTCGTGGTTGCCAATAGGTAGTTATAAGGAGTTACGGACTTTGGGCAACAAGAAGACATGGAAATAAAAATATCATTTCATTTTAACTAAGAAGAAAATGCAATTCAAAACAAAAAGATATGCCATGATGACCAAACCGAACATCATAATAACCTAACAAGTTAAACTAGAGACTAAAAAAACTATATGTTAAAGCGTCAATTTAAATCATGGTAAAACGAGTAAATTATCACAAATGGTTACAGCTAAAATCTTCGCAATCGATTACAAAATGAAAAATACTAAAATGACTAAAGCGTAGCAAAATATACCATAAAAATAATTGAATCGCCACTTAAACGAGCAAAAAACACATAATCCAAAAATGGAGAGACTGGTAAAGAGAAAAGGGACCTCAATGATTAATTTTTTTAAGGTAGCACGAAACCTATATTAGAATAAGCGGATTACAATACGAAGCAAAGAAACGTAGATCAAAGATAATAAAGCGATACACAAAACCAAGTTTAGATGAAATAAAGAGCATGAGTGAAGGCGAAGGATGGATAGAAGACTAGGTGAGCCAAAAGTCCAAAGAGGAAAGCTGCCGAGAACGACTAATAACCACATAGTCGTATCATAGACACAACTCCGTGAGCAGTTAAATACATCAAAGATGTACTTCAAAGAATATCAGGATGAGATTATTAATCCAACCAAGACAAGGCTATCCACCTGCACTATCAGGCAAGGTTTCAAGAACCGAATAGAACTTCGATCTAAGCAAAAGATCCTATCATAAGACATACTCAGACCACCATAAAAGGATGAGACGAGACAAGTTATCATCAAAATACAGAAGTAGAAAGACAACAAAGGTAAGAAACAAAGACAGAAAAACATAGAATAATAGAACATAGAAAATCAACGACTAGGATCCCGACTGGAAGGGTGGTCTACGGTGACCAACACCTCTGGTCACTATACTAGGGCAGTCCCGATTTGGTGGAGAAAGAGCCAGGAGGTCGTAACCATCTAGATCTGGTTGAACGAGGCTGGATCTGTCAAGAATCTAGCTAGAGGAGCTCAGAAATCAATAGGATTTAAATAGGAAAGGTCAGATTCGTTAGGATCTGGTCAGAGGAGGTCAGGATCTGGTCAGAGAGAGGCCTAAATGTTAGAATCTAGCTGGAGAGAAGCCAGAACAGAGGTAGGAACAAAACTCCTCCGAGCGATGATAGCTCATCTGGACAATGATGAAACTTGTTGGAAAAACAACGGGCGTGATATGACCAAAGAAGATCTGTTCGAATGTGGTAGAGGATTAGTTAGAGAATATATCGATGAGTGATTAGAATAGGATGTGATAGTAGGTGGAAAGTGATAGATGGCGACAAGAAAAAACCCTAATTTGCTCTCAGATTAGGAACACTCCATCGAGGAAGACGCTTAATTTGTCCTACCTTAATGATTACTTAAGCCGTAGATCTACAACAACACATCACTGACCTGAACTGGTGGATGTAGAAAAGATTGGAGAAATGAAAATGGACAAGGTACAGAGAAGAAAATGGGGCGATGTTCGAGTTCATGGTTTAAAAATAGGGAGAGAGGAAAAAGTTTTTTTGCACGCGCTTTTTTTTTCTTTTAGAATTAGATAAAAATTTAAGGGTAAATTATATCTAGCCCCTCGGGTTTGGTGTATTTAACCTAAAAAAGCATCTTAATTGTTCACAATATTTAACCATCGGAGATGTCGGAGTCGAAGGTAGTGAGGATGTCTGAGTCGTAGCAGTCGACAAAGCCAACACACCTTATATGTGCCGATGCGGGCCTTTGGAGCCATCTCGGAGGTAATGCCCTTAGCGTACTTGAGCGTCGACGCCAACAACATGTACTTCCCAGCGGCGATCAACGCCATGTGAATCTCGCACCTATCGGAGACCCTCCCGACAATGCACACCCACTTCCACTTTGCCAGAACAGGACCAAGCTCCCGGTCATTAAAGCTTTGCCTCTCCGGCCAGATCCCGGTGTCTATAACCTTGATGACGAGGTTCGCTTGGGAGAGCTTAGCAGAGAAATTATGGAAAATGATTTCGTAGGTATGGAAGATGACTGGTCGTCCTTTATGGAGGGGGAGCTGAGTGAAGCGGCGTACCATAGCCTGTGGATGGGGAAAATGGCAGGCCTATGGTCATTTTGGACACGCTTAAGGAAAATGAAAATAATTCCTATTTTTATTTTTTATTTCGTGGACAACTGAGTTTAAAGTTTGGGACCAAGAGGAGGGACAATGGGTTTTGCTCCGACGAGGAGTGCCAGAGGCGTGTTGATTTCGTGGCGAATGGGGTCTGGGCGATTAGGTTTTGCTCCGACGAGGAGAAGGAGGAGGAGGAGAAAAGAGGAGGAGGGGGATAAAGAGGAGGGAGGAGAAGGGAGGAGGGAGGAGAGATGGTTTTTTATTTATTTTTTTTAAGTATAAGAGTATAATGGTCATTCTCACGTCTCTTCACTGGAGAAATACGTCAGTTCCGACATAAGGGGTTGAATCATATAATTTCTCCAAATAGGAAGGGTTTTTTTAATCGATTTTAGAATAACAGGAATACCAACATTAAATACACTAAATCCGAGGAGGCTAGATGTAATTTACCCAAAATTTAACATGATATAAATGCCCCCACGTCCAAAGAAATAAGAATTCAGGGCAAAATGGCGTAGCCGTCAGATAATCCAAGTTTTAATGTGTTGCACGACTGAAATTAAATTCTACAAAGAACGGACAGAGAATGTTAGGTCAAGCAACTAATGCGCCCCCTTAATGATGTCCTTTTGACTATAACCAAAAAAAAAATAATGTCCTTTTGACCAATTTTCAAGTGGATGTCCATTTTTTTTTTGTGAATTTGATTTTGAAACTAATTTTTTGCACACCATTAAATAATCAAAACGAAAAAAATGGGATAATTGCCTTCGCCTCTTTGGGGTTTGCGGAAATTAGTGATTCAGCTCCTCTATTTTTTTTTATTATTTAGCCCCTCTAGTTTGTGAAAAGGGTATTATTTAGCCCCTGTCACCGGAATCCGGCCATTTCTCCGGCGAAAATGGACCTGAGATGACGAAAATACCCTTTTCCTTTAAAACGTAAAAAAATAAATTGAAACACAATCGTAATTCGTATTGAGCTGAAATTTTTCATGAAGCATCCTAAAAATATACGTGATTTACGTAAAATATTTCAGAAATTTAGGAGGCACAGAAGTATTGTTTTATTTTTCAATGTGTCAAAATTTTGTAAAATCATATAAAATAGAAAATTTGTCTAATTGGGCTGAAACTTATCCCATGTGTTCTTAAGTATATTTAGTGAATTTAGGACCTAAAACTTGTTCTATGTGTCCTTAAGCATCTTTACTAAAGACTCCATCTTTAGTAAAAAAATAAATTAAAACTCTATATTTTTGGTATCCCTAGACTTTTTCAAAATTGGCTCGTGAGAATCTAGATTTTCTAATTCCTAAATTCATTAAATATGCTTAAAGACACATGGGACAAATTTCAGCCCAATTAGACAAATTTTCTATTTTATATGATTTTACAAAATTTTGGCTCATTGGAAAATAAAAAAATACTTTTGTGCTTCCTAAATTTCTGAAATATTTTACGTAAATCATGTATATTTTTAGGATGCTTCATGAAAATTTTTAGCTCAATACGAATTATGATTGTGTTTCAATTTATTTTTTTATTTTTTAAAGAAAAAATGTATTTTCATCATCTCAGGTCCATTTTCGCCAGAGAAATGGCCGGATTCCAGTGATAGGAACTAAATAATACCCTTTTCACAAACTAGAGGGGCTAAATAATAATATAAAAAATAGAGAGGCTAAATCACTAATTTCCGCAAACCCCAGGAAAACGAGACAATTATCCAAAAAAAATCACCTTCTCTTGGTCCGTTGCGATTCGGCACTCTGTTGCAACCCTCCATTGGAGGATAACAAATATATTCATACCACAAAAGTAACGGTCATCTTACCCAAACAATCAGGTTAGACCTAGAATGAAGTGAAACAAAAGTATCTCTCCAGAGGCTTCACGGAGCCCTGAAGCCCCCCATAACAGGATCCAGGTTACAAAAATCATAATCTGGATATCCCGTTAGTATTACATAGTTGTCAACAAAATCCCTTCACCTCTTGGTTTTGTAGTTCCTAAAACTTTTAGCTTAAATAAAGAAGAGTGCTTCTTGGTCATCGGACTGCACGTGACAAGACCCAGAACAAAACCAAAAGGTTAAGTTGGAGGAGCTCCATCATCCTGGGCTGGGCTGTATGAGGAGGAAACAATACTTACAACAACAGAGGTCCCGACGTCAGAATACTACTGGCTAGCCGGTTGCAAATCTGGTGACATAACAATAGGCAAAGTCTTACTATCAACTTCTTTTAGATGATGCAGCAGTTGCCAAGAAAGAGCCATGTTTTACCTTCTTTTTTGCCGTTAGCTTTCACAACGTCAACGCTGGTTTTAGGATCTTGACAATCATCATTTTGCAAGAGATCGGTCTCTGGTTTGGCATCAGCCTGCTGTGTGGACACCGCAAAAACCTCCGAAGGAGAACAACCACCTATGTTAGCACCACAAAACTTCGCTTAAGATACTAGAACTTTGACACAGAAGCTCAGAGTAATCAAAAGGGTTAACACACTTCACCTAGCTGCTTATCGGCTGTTACGATGAAAGGCTCCTGATGCCTCTCCAATGCTGAGTCATCTTCTGATTTTCCGATGTCATCGGTTTCTTTTCTTTCACAGGCTGTTGTTGACTCACCAGGAACATGGCCAGAACACTCAACATCTGTTTTAGCATCACATTGGTGTCTCAACAATTTGAAATTCTCTTGAATAGGACATGCACTTTGTTGAACTAATGGTGCTTGATTCCCCCAGAAAATAGCATTTCCTCAACATGACAAAATAGAAATTGGTTTAGAGTAATTACAGAGATGTAGCATTTACCTGTTTCCAAGAGTGCAACTTCTTTTACACACAATACTTTCTTCAGCATTATCGTACCAGGAAAAACCATGAAGTTGATATCGTTCAAGCTTTCTTTTTCATGATCATTAACAGCTGTGAAGCCAAAACCCACCTTCCATGTATCCACCAGATCTGGTATGGCAGATATCACAAGCTTTTCCACCTTAAAAGATATAAGCATCTGGGAATCCAATGCGATAAAGAGGTGTGAGTTTGAAAATCATGCAAACAAAATTGAAATCCACAATATTCATAACAAAAATGCAGGAGTACAATCCTTGCATAGAAGAGGTATTGTTGTCCGAGATCAGTGACATTGAATGGCTGAAAGAGAGTTTTAGCTAGGCATGAGCACAAACATCAGCAAAGCACTCCTATGCAAGTAATGTTTGTATGTGTTCTCAACCAGTGACAACGACATGTACAACCAGAATATCATATGTAACACCATTGACCAAAATGTTGGTGGTTGCTTATCTGAATGCTCCTCATTCAATAGCATTCAACTCATTCAAAGATTTCAGTACTCAGGTTAGTTCAAGGGGTATGCAGAGTAACTCGGTGGAAATCTACCTCCTCTATAGCAGACATTAAGCGTCGGCACATTCCTTGGCGGCGGTACTTGCTGCAAGTTGCAATAAGAGGCATCTCAGCAACATTTACTCCATGCACCCTGCACAGGCCGCATGAATTGCATGATAATAACTCTCCGGAAGCCAGCTGCTGGCAAAAACCATCACTGGTGCATTTAAATTGAAACTGGCGAAAAATGCTCACAACACATATAAAGGATACTTCTAGGTTCAAAACTGATGCAAAGTTCAGATGAAGGGAAGTTCTCACCAAGGAGACTTTGTGAGTTAGATGTTTCAATAACACAAACATTACATCCAATGCCGAGGTGCAGAATTTGTATAATTATGGATAAGCCACCCAATTGGGCAGAAATAAATAGCTTGTCAAGAGCTCGCTTTGACAATGAAACTTTTGTTCATTTTAGATATTCTATTAATTGTCACGTACTTTAGTTTTCTTCTTCAGAATCTTTGATCTTGTCAACTTAGTCCGATCCTTTTCTAGTAGACCAGCAACGGCTTAAGACAAGGGAAAAGTCCTCCTAGGGCCCTTGTGGTTTGACCCGTTCCCAGATAGGTCCTTGAGGTTTAAAACGGCAATAACCGGTCCCTGTGCTTCCAATTTTCACATCTGAGTCCCCCCGATCCGGTTTGATTCAAAAATCCAAAGTTCAATCTCGCAATTCCGGTGACAAAAATGCCGATTGTCGACTCCAAGTGACTCACCCAAGTGTCTCCGACATCTAGATACCAGTTTCACATATTTTCGTCACCTGAATTGCGAGATTGAATTTTGGATTTCGAATCGAACCGGATCGAAGGGACTCAGATGTGAAAATTGAAAGCACGGGGACCGGTTATCGCCGTTTTAAATCTCAGGGACCTATTTGAGAACGGGTCAAACCACAAGGGCCCTAAGAGGACTTTTCCCTTAAGACAATTATCTATTTTACCCCGAAAAGCAAATTACATCTGGATAGTTAGGCGCAGAAGAAATTTTGAACTCCGAATAACCACTTAAAAAATCAGTTGAGACAATAAATACACATACTGTAATAATATGCGGATATTTTGAATAAAAGGTAAGAAAAGGAAAAGGAAGAAGAAATAAAAGGAAAGAAGTCAGAGCCTGGTTGGCGATTCTCGATGAATAAATACATTTCTCTAAAGCCATTGCATTTAGAGATTTGATTGGATTCGTTTCTCTCAGGTCATATCATTTGTTATCGATAGCGAAAAGCGCCAAGTAGTGGTAACCCTCTTAAAATGATATAGCGGTTTATGGACCATATGTAGACCAATTTCTCTCAGTCCATATCTAGGTAGGAACAGCATGGCAACTTCTGGATATTATCCCAGTTGTAAAGATCTTACAATGACAAATTATGCAAGTACCTGATAGATGCTGCAGCGACCAAGATGTCATCTTTCTCCAAAACCATAGTATAAAAACCATGGAAATCCAAGCGAGCAAATTCTGATCTGAAGAAATACACATCGGGCAAGATTCAGAGAATCACAATGCACTGAAACAATCCTAAAACAGAACAACAACTGACAATGTAGCTGTTGCGGGCGTTATTATTATACAACATTGAATATGTCATTCAAATGCAATATGGTCTGCTCACGAACAGTGCTACAAGTATAAGGTAATATATAAAAACATCTGCAAACAATGCATGACGGTAAGTATAGTTAATACCATGCCAAACCCTAAAATAGAAATGGGAAATATCCGCAATTACAATTGACTAGCTAAATGGACGAGAAAATTCTGTTCTGAAATTTTAGTTCTCATCTATGAAGGCAAGAAATATAGTGGTTTAGCAAACTTTGAGCTCCATCGGTGTTCTTATTAACTTTCCCACAATATGTTGATGTTGATCACAAAGTAATGCATTTACCACCAATATTTGAGCGAACTTTTGATAACTGTCTGGAAGAATGTGGAAGCATGTGATTTCGAAGTGAGAGAATAAAAAAGCTCTGTTACTTGATGGAACACAAAGATGCAATCTGAAGTTACTGTAACTGAACGACAATATGTGGTCATTGAGAGAAGAGCTACAAGATTAATGCCTGAAAATGGATTAAGGAATTTACTCATTTAAATGACTTCCTAAAAGGGTCTTTTTTTAAGCCAGCCCCAATCAGAAATTATACCTTCACCAGTAAAATCATCTCATCCAGATCCAGAAATAGAGGTGCTCAAATTTTCAAACTTATTTTGCTAATCCCAGAAGCCATTGAAACAATCAACACAAGCACCCAATCTTAATTTCTTATACTAAAAAACAGCCAGGTGCACACGAAAACGTGTTACTTAAAACGCTAGGAAGAAAAAATAGATACTCCCACAAGCATCTTAGTGATAAGACCAAGCACAGAATCCAGTTTCTTCCAAAACAGGATCGCAGAAACAGTGATTTCGAACAGGGTTGCCCCTGTGCACTGATGTCCCCATATGGTACAAAAGAGAAAAGATAGGAAAAATACACTCCTTGGGAAATGGAGGTGAAAATTTTCAAAGAGATGGTACCCACCCCCAATTATATATAACCTGCGGTATCATGCTTATGCCTGTTCTTGAGTCTACCATGGGTTGAAAGCATTCTTCCATGATAGTCAGAGCAACGGTAAGCTTTGAGTTACATTCTGCCTTGAGGGCCAGCCTTTGTGCAGAATGGACTTTTTGGTCTTCCTGGATGCATTTTAGTAACGTCCAGCAATAGCCATCAGATGCATAATTGCAGATCCCAACATGAGATTGAAGCCCTGTATAAACCTGCAAACACCACAAATATGCATTCATCAGTGGCTTTAGTCAAGCAAACATGGTATGAGTAAATTAACAAGATCCCGGTTGCATGAATGAAACCAAGAAATAATTCGGATCCAAGTCGTTGAGTGAGTGTTTCAGGTCTTAATATTCTTCTTTGACTGCGCATCTTACTCACTCCTCATAGGCACAAAAAATTTACTTGGTGTCACTGAATGCAGAAACTATTTATCATGGTTCCTCAGAAAAGCCTAACTATCTTCACGCACAAAAACATAATTTCATCATAGAAGACTTTTCCACCAAAAATGATGCTATGGATTCGAGTTAACAATTATAAAAGCAACGGGAACGAAGGCTTCCAACACAACATGGAAGCCCACAAACTTGGGAAGACACATCTTCCATCCCGAAATAAAAAAGAGTAGTAATAATAATAAAAAATAGGACAATCACCTCTTGACAGCTTCCACTGCAAAACCAAGCGTCCAATACCACTCCTTCACATGAATTTTCCCCCTTCATGCACGCAACATGATCTACAAAAAGCCACACACACATTAAATACGACTAGATGACAGGAAACTGTTGTCAGAGCTATATACAGCTTAACAAGCTTTTTCTATGTTTCCATCAATACATATGACAATCAAGCAAGTCAAGGAAGTGGTTCAGACTTCAGACTCTTTTTTGGTTCACTCGCTTTCTTGGCGGAGTGGCCAAAAAGCTTGTCCAGTGAAGCATGGCAATTTGCATATACAGCCAGCTAGGAAGTCAGCATATTATAGCAGGTCTTCAAACGGATTCATACGAACTCTCTATTACATTTCCTACGTTAATAGTATACGCTCAATTTTGGTCTTCTTAGGTAACTGACAGTTGCATGATCAAAAATAGTTTGCCTACAATCTTGTACGGAAAAAAATTTAATCAACAACATAAAGAGTAACCAAGCTGCAAAGACAGGAATGGGATGCCTTACACTTGTGCTCACACTGGGAACATTTCAATCCCACAGCAGAGTCTAGAGCTTCCTTAGCATTGACAAAATCTCCACATACTCGGCACGTACAGTAAGAGCAATACCAACTGCCTTCAGGAAGGTCCTATAAGGGTATAATCATGCTAGGTTCAATTAAAATTCAGAACCCTGAATAAGAAAATCCTAGCCTGTAACTGGCTTGCATTCAAGAAGATAGCAGAAGACAAAGTTTAAAGTATGCGAAAGTAATAGCAAATGGTGGGGCATGGTACAGATTTAGAGGGAATAGCAAATGGTGGGGCATGGTACAGATTTAGAGGGAACTGTTAGCATAAAAGAGGAGAGAGATAAAACCTAATTGTTAGGTCTCAGAAGCTTCTAGTTCACAGATATGCATGGGAATAACAGCAGATAAATGTTTCTCGGCATACAAACTTATTTGTCAGGCAAGCGAGAACAGAAGTAAAGACAACTAGATAATGCAAATAAGGATTCATTTTTTGGCATACAAAGTAATAATCCCAAAACGGTCAACAGCATACCATACTTTGAGCTCCTTACCAAAATGAACTCACTAAGCAACCAAAACAAAGAAGCCATTTTTTTCGTGACCAACACAAGAAGCCAAATTCAAACAGAAAAATGAGACAATCCACAACAAGAGTGGGAGTATGACTAAGAGAATGGACAGATTAAGCATGGCAACTACGTAGAATAGTTTCCAACAAGATCAGATTGAATACCTAGGATGTGGACGATTAAAAGTTGTTGGAGACACAAATTGCAAGAATGTCAAGAGAACCTAAAGGAGGGGTAAGAAAAATAATGACCACATCATTACTGCAAAAGTAAACGGAAGAAAAAATATCATCTATTTGGAGCTAAAAAAAACAACCAGAATCATAGATATATGATGGATCTAAAGCATATGTATGAAAAAGTCAAGGTTATTATAAAAACCTTATTAACAGAAATATAGCCATATATCAGAATCAGAAGATATTTGGAAGTTGTCAATATAATGTTCAAACAAAGATAGTCTAGTAGAAATCTGAAACATGGACACTTTTAAAGACTAGGAGTCAGAGAGTCTATTATGTGCACAGAATGCCAAAAACACAAAACCATGGAGATGGAAATCGACGTGTCGAAATCTTATAGTGAGAATAAAACATTTTAAGTACTTGAACAAAATAGAAGAACTTGACGAACCTCCTTTGACAAGCAGGTCTGATGGAAAGTGGAAGGGCAATTATCACAGCATATCAGCTCACCACCATCACCACAAATTCCACATGAATCATCATTTTGATCCTCTTGTTCGACTTTAAAAACAAGCGGCCCCGTTTTCCTAGCCTTGTATTCAGCTGACCATGCTTGCAGCTGACAGAGACTAAAAGGCTCACCAGACTCCATGAAAAGGTTCAAAGATTGACGACTCGGTTTAAGGGCAGCATGATTTTTGAAACCAGACACAGACAACACCATATTACAACACCGACATAGGACTCCATCATGAGTGATTAAACCATCTTTGACGACAACATCGTCTTTTGGCTTCCTATACTGAATTACATCGTTTACAGATATGGCTCCAGCATTAATTAACCATGAAAGAACAGTTCTAGCTCCGTCTCTCCACCATGTACCATCCATGTGATGCTTTCCCATATAACCTAAATTTCTCAGAAGCAACCGGCATCCACCTTTCCGGCCCTTAAGCTTTGTCTTGGCATTTGATTTCTGGGCTTTCTTTTTAAATGTAGACCTACTTGTTTGATGTCCAACATCCTTGTTTCTAAATATAGCAGAAACCAGCAAATCATCATCTCCAATCAGGCATCTACCCTTTTTATTTTGACCTTTTTTCGACTCGTCTCCAGTGTAATGTCCTTTTTTCATTTTATCCTGATGAATGGACAACTTGGTAGTGCTTTTCTCAAAGATTGCATTTTCTGAATGGTGGAAGTTTGCTTTATTTGACTCCACTTGATCATCACTGGCATCGTTGTCTTGGTAAAATGTTGCTGACCTGATATCAGATATTTTTTTAGATTTTCTGCGTATCTTCTTTCTATTTTTCACATTGAACTTCAGACCATATTGTTCACCTGCATTGTTAAACACAGCTTGCTCCGAGAGCCCGGAAGTGAAGCACCCAGCACAATGTTGTTCCTCTTGAATCATTGAAAAGTCAATCAGATCATTTACACCTACTAAGTTGCTATCTTGATGTGGCGAAACTGATTCACAACCCCTGCGGCCATTGATATCCACATCATTAGTTGCCATCTCATTCCGCCAGCCAGATAAAATGGCACCACTAGCATCTCCAGAAGGCAAACACATCATCTCCAGAAAGCTTAATTTGTCCTCATTCATTCCACAAGACTGGTTTGCGGTCCCATCACTGACCGACAAGCTCGCTTGCCAATGTATTGAAGGCATCAGTGGCTCACCATACTCTGAGAAACTCCTATTACCAGATAGTGCATCGCAGGCTTGGTAATTTCCCCCACAAATTGATAGTTCTCCATGTATGCTTGTATAAGGGTCACCATTAAAAGAGAACAAGGAGCTCTGAGTAGCCTCACTCCCTAACCCATGATTGCTTTCTACAGAAACTACTATCTCTGTTTTATCTTTTTTCTCCACAAACATGGTTCGAATAACTCTAACAGAACCTTCCTTTCTCAAACAGCCAATCTTTTTATTTATGTACACAACATTGACAAAGGGATCCAACTGAAGCCAAATGTGCACCAAAGTGTTCATATTATCTGAACGGTCCACTTCATTTTCAAGGGTTGTTAACACGTTTGAGAGTTCCGAAAGAAACTGATTGATGCCTACCCATTCCCTGTCATCATCTACTTGCACCAAATCATATTTTTCTGCAGAGAAAATTTGACCACATGCCTTCCAGACTTTGGTGAACTCGCGATACAACTTACCACTAGGTGATCTATAAAAATTCTCCATGTATTTTCGGCAAGGTCTCTTACGCTTTTCAATCGACCAGCCTGCTTGCAAAAGTAATCGCATGACATGGTTCTGAAGAATGGCACGGGGATCCCTCTTAGGATCAGTCTTCAAGTTGCTCAAGCCATCCAACCCCTTCAAATCAGTTTCTTGTGGCCTTTTTTCATCAAATGGAGAGGACTCATAGTTTTCAACAACAGCTACAGGATGGTTGCCATGCAGAAGCCACGTAGCAATGCTCTCCTGCGAAGCCGAAGATGCGACAGCAACATTTGTTATCGAGTCATGCAAGCTGGAATTCAAGATGCCACTGTCGCATTTTTCAACAACTTTTTGCATCCCCAAATTTGACTCCACCACATAGCAACTAGATCCGAGTCCCTCGGAGGATGATTCAATCGCTGTAGATCCTAAACTTTGGGCCTCTTTGACTCGAGCTGCATTAGTTAGGATATTATCAAGATTTCTAGGCACCAATAATGATGGCATGCTATCGATGATAGCAGGTCCAGTATAGGAAGTTTCATTCGACAACTTCATCCGCTTGACAAACTCATTTTGGTCACCCCTCCCAGTCAAAGAAAATCCTTCTGAAGAATAGGCAGGTACAGAACCAACAATTCCATTGGTACCAGTGTCATCCGTTAGTAGGCTTCTCAAGCAAGACTGCCATGTTATAGCAGACTCTGCACCCTCTTGCTCAGACAACCTTACACCATTCTTCTGGCCCTCGTACTGGGTAGCCAAAGGGAAACTTCCAACCCTGTCGGCTCTGTCACCTGCATCTTCCCCGAATAATATCTTAGATAAAATCTGTTTCTCCTGATCGCTCCCCTCAAACAAATCACCACAGAGACCCTCCAGCGCTGCCTTGAACATCGCTGCAGATACCAGGAACCCAAAGTCTACCCTCTACCGCATACGAATTATCTCCTCGCCATCGTTTCCTCGACATACGCATAGGTTCTCGCTAGAGCACAGGCTGGCCAAACCGCTGCACAAAAGACGTAATTAGACAGGATGAGTGGTACACATTCCGACTCTACAGCTAGCACATTACATAACCAGCCAAATCCTTAAGTTGGAAACCACCAAAGTATCAACTAGTAAAGAGCAAGCACCAAACTAAAAAGCGGACATTAAAAGCTCTCCACGCATGCAGATTAAGAAAACCCTAACACACTCTCTACATCAACCGTCTCAAAATCACAAACATTCTACAACACAGAATAGTATTAGAGAGGGGAATTTTGAATCTACCTTACAAAGATCCACGCGCGTCCCGCTCACGCTCGGGTCGCCGAACTCCATGAGAAGGGAGGGAGGGAGGGAGGTTCTAGAAGCTTGGGGAGCAGAATGCGTGTGAATCTGGGCGGGGAATAAAGAAGAGGAGAAGGGAAACTATTTGATTTTTTGTTTTCTCCAGCAAATCTGGGCAGTAGTGTGGGGTGGGGATAGACTATAGAGAGAGAGGAAATGGGAAAGGAGAAAAGGAGGGCCAATATGGGCGGCTTCAATTTTTTTCACTGCCTTTTGCCGGGCGTTGTTTTTTCTATTGAGCCATTGATGAAAAATGAAACCATCGTTGCCTTTTTTTAAAACCACTTTTTTGTTTTAAACAAGAGTGACTAAAGTTTTATATAAATTGTTGAAGTCCAAAACTCACATATTTGGAATTTGGGATTGACTAAGTTGCTAATCCATAGTGGTCAGTGTCAGATTAGTCAGACTGAGTCGATCAACGATATAATTTGGCTCCCAGGGATCAACGATGTCGGATCTCCTCGAACCAGCAACTTAACAATTGTAAGAAGCTGATCGGGCTTATGAGGTCGATTTTGTTGATTCAAGTTGGTAAAATTATCTATTCGACTACCTAGTGGAATTAAGAAACTTTCAAGAAGTAATCATATAATTTCGTGAGTCAAGGTAATGAGACTCAATGACTAAGATATGTGCACAAAATATGACACCTAGATATGCTAAAACATCAAGAGACTCAAGTTTTCAGGGAAGGTTGAAAGAGGTCAAGGTAGACTCTCTAGAGGTGAAGTGAACATAGTCTCTGCAAATGATGAGATTGACTTGAAGGGCTCGGATTAATTTGGATTGTTATGGTCATCGGGAGTCTGAGTAAAGCAGATATAAGCAATTGAACAGACAAACTTTGGGATCTTTAAATACAATGTAGGTTGGGTCGATCTGCCTCGCATATATAAGCAAAGCGTGAGGCAAGGCAATGGACATATATAAACAAAAAAACACAAATCTTATCAAGCTTTAGATTAGTCATTAGATAAGTAGGATATGATAATTTGGCTTCTGCCACCCCGATTACTATAGCATTAGACCAACAATAGAACGAGCACTCCAGACTATTTTATGGTAACTAACTGTCTTTGACATTATCCAAGTGAACATCGAGGCATGATAAAAAGGGCATACCATATATAACAAGGTCAAACACGATCATCAAAACATGCATGAAGATAGTGTATGTCATAGGGTTATTCTCCCCCTAAGTGTGTTAGATATGAATCTCCCAATCACCATTAAACAATTTTCTACTACGATAGGTAAGAGTTGCCAATGGATGGTCCATCTCAAGATGTCATCCAACAGTACAGTTAGTGTAGAATTGATCTTCACCAACACCCGATATAAAGCTTTATCACTTTAGCTTGCCTTATTGCACTTCCAAACCTTTCTTATTGCTCTCTCACAGATCGCAAATCCTAGTGACCATATAGCTTGAAAGCTTGAAATCGTGCCACTCTATTCACTTATCCTATCGCAATTTTAAACTTGCTCTTTTTGGTATTTGTCATCCATTTTTCTTTTAAATCCAAATTAGTCAATTAATCAAAAATTTTCATCCATCCCTCCTCCTCTGACCCCACAAACCGCCCCCTGTTCAATAAGGGTGCGTTTGGTAGTAAGACTTGGACAGAACTGGACCCCACAAACCGCCCACTCCCAATTTCTTGTCCCACCTATTTCCATGGGACAAAATTTTTTGTCCAAGGACAAAAATCTTTTATAACATGTTTTTACCATATTACCCTATATTATTTCTTTTTCGTTATTTGTTATCATATTAACTCAATCATTAATAATTATTTTCTCTAATATACAATTTTTAGATCTTAAATACAATTTTTTAAATTGGGATTCATTTAGATTTTTTGTATTTCATATTTCAGATATAAATCCATATAAAAATATTTAAATGGTTAATCCATATATTTTACGTTATCGATCTGCTTATATTTAGTTTTAATATCGATTTTTTATTCAAATATTTTATTTCTATGAGATAACATTATTATTAATGTAATGATTGATCATGAACAATATTTTTTTATTTAACAAAATTTTAGATTAAATTATTACATTATGAAACAGAAAAATAGACAAAATATTCAATCATGTACTAAAAAAACCAAACGTAGGACAGTACAGCTAGAACAACTAGTATTGTCCTGTCCTATAGTTTCAGTCATGTCCAGAAGTCGTACCAAACACACCCGTAATCGCCTCACCCCCCTTTGTCGAGCCCAAGACCCTCGACTTCTCCTCCACGTGGCTCTCCGACAACCTCTACCTGATCGCCTTCATTTTCTTCCTCATCCTCACCGTCGTCGTCGTCTTCTTCCTTTAGTCCAACGATGACATAGTCGTCTTCCTTTAGGCTCTGGCAGCTTCTGGCCGTAGACACTCCTAGTCCAATGGCGACGCGATCTTCTTCTTCCTCTGGTCGAGCTCAGGGGGTCGCAACTCCTAGCCTTAGATACTTTTTGGACCCACAGGGTTTGATCTTTGAAAGGTGCGATTTACTTGTCGCTCGGGGAGCAGGCTAAATTAGGGTTTAGGGTTGTGGATTACATGCCTTACGATTCGTATTTGAGGAAGAGTGTTGGTTACTTGTTCTCTATAGAGCATAGGGCGACAAAGATCTTTGATGCAGATGATTGGTGATGATCCCGGGAAGCATTTAAGTTCAGGGTTTGGTGTGGAGAATAGAGGGGTTCTGAAAATTTATTTAAAAATTAAGTATCATAGATAAATTTTGCCAGCCCACGTTAAAGTTTGCCACATGGATCAGATTTACGAGTGGTCGGCCACCTCAGCGCTTCGAAACGGTGTGTTTTGACAAAAATGAATCGAATCAGTCTCTGATGACCCAAATAAAAAATTGGACTATGTTAAACTCGATTTAACTTTTCTAAACAAAAAAACTTATATGGAAACATGTCAAACCGTTTAGTTGTGAACTTTTCCTTTTAAAGTTTGATTTTTATCTTCTATTTGATATTTTTATATATTCTTTTCTACATTTTGAACTCATTTAATATTATCCGTCTAAAAAATCAACGAATCAGTAATATGATTTTTTTTTTCAATATATGTGCACTTGCATGCTGCAGCTGCTCCACGTCCACCTCCGAAACCTTGAGAATGGAGACGTGGCAAGTCGTCCCCTCTCTAATAGTATACACAGAGCATGGTGCTAGAAAATAAAACTAAAAATAGCAAGCACTTGTAATACACATTTTATTATATTATAAATAAGTTTCGATTTCAAAATAAAAGTACAAAATGAGAATAATAGTATAATACACCACGTAGCCAACCCCACCATTGTGCTTCACTCTCCTTCCTCCTCTTCGCCTTCCCATCAACCGCTTCTCCTTCTCCACTAAAGCCGCGGCATGTCTTCCTCTCCTAAGAAGGTATAACCACCTTCTGTTCCTCCTTACGACAGCGGAAACCTAATACCTGTCGTTTCTCAGGTTTTGGTCCCGGTGGCTGACGGGACGGAGCCCATTGAGGCGGTTATCACGGTCGACGTGCTCCGGAGGTCCGGCGCGGACGTCACCGTTGCGTCAGCAGCTGACCGGGTCAAGGTCGACGCCTGCTACGGCGTCAAGATCGTGGCCGATGCTCTGCTCTCCGACTGCGCCTCCGCCAGCTACGACCTCGTCGCACTCCCGGTATGGTGAATTACAGTTTGCTCCTCGGGTTTTCGCGGTGTTGACATGGTTGGGGGTTTCTTTTGAAGGGCGGGATTCCGGGAGCTGCTAATCTCAAGGAGTGTGGGGAGCTGGAGAGGTTGGTGAAGAGGCAGGCGGCTGAAGGGAAGCTGTATGCGGCGGTTTGTGCCTCTCCGGCGGTGGCCCTCGGCGGCTGGGGCCTGCTCAATGGGTTCAAAGTAATGTTGCTAGTCCAGTGTCGTTCTATTTTTTGTTTTTCTTTTTGTAAAAGTCCACTTTAGTACATTATGGTTAATCTCTTTGACGCTCCACTACCGTTATTTTTATAATTGACACTACTAGTTGCATAATTTTTCTCGACATATTTACCTTTAACTATAACTAAATTTTCCACAAAAAAAAAAACTATAACTAAATTAATTTTTTTAAAAAAATAATGAAAAATATTCCAAGAGCGAGAATTATTTTTCAGATTTGTTTCAGTGGATAATTAATAATAAATTTCTTTCTTAATTATGCGTGAGGGAATTTATGTCCAAAACAGTCATTGAAGTAATGGATTGTTAATTAGTGAAACTTATGTAACTAAGTCGAACTTTTTGAACCCACATGATACTAAAGTACACTTTTCCCTCTGTTTTTGTTGTAGCGTGTTCTTTAAATGCGGAGATATTTATGTTTCTGTGGTGATTGTTGTGATTGACTTTATTAAAAGGCGACATGTTACCCGTCGTTCATGGAGCAATTGCAATCCTGTGCGGATGTAGTTGAGGTGAGAGTGCAGAAGGACAGGAATGTCGTTACGAGCCGTGGGCCTGGTACCACTATGGAGTTTGCTGTTACGTTGGTGGAGGAGTTGTATGGGAAAGAGAAAGCTGATGAAGTAGCTGAGCCTCTGGTATCTATTCTTTTTGTGTGATTTGTTTAGATTGCAAGTTCCATTTGCTTTTTGTTTGATGAAGAAACGACTTAATTGATCTCATGTTGTGGGTTTCTCGTGGTGATCTTGTTTTTCACTAGATAGAATACATTTGTTTGTCAATAGAACGTCATGGCGGGGAAACCATGGTTACTGCTGTGCTAAGTTGATGTTATCCGCTATGGAGAGTAGCGACTGTAGCGGTGTTATAGTGCCCACTATAGCGGTCTAATAGTGGCTTAGTAGACTATCATGATTATATGGGAAATTCCTTACATGTCACTGCGTGTTTAAATGTTAAATTCCTTACATGTCACTGTGTGTTTAAATGTTAATTTATTCATTAAGGGCATAGAGGTAATTTTGCACCTCATTAAGTGCCCAAATCAAGTGGGTGCCCTAATTTTTTCACAAATCAGTCCTATCTTTCTCTCTTCTCATCTATTGAAAGAATAATCAAACTGGCATACAAGTGTAATAATATGTTATTGTATTTAAAGACCATTTGAATATGGGCGTTGTTTGGGGAATCAACAGATGAGAAGCTCTTTCGAAGAAGAAGTTTGGTTCTCTTGGGAGCTTTTGATTATCTTTATCTATATGATTGTCTATGAGTTGTGAATTTGCTTGAAGTAAATTGGCAAACTAACCATGATAAAAGCCTGGTAAATTAGCTGGTAGAAATTTTTTCTATCTTTGAGTATTTATGTTTACTTTGCACACTGAGTTTTATTAGTTTCAATAGCGGTTATCCCGCTATCCGCTATAACGCTATAGCATTTTAAAGGGTTGTTGCTACGCGGCACTATCTGGGATTGACAACAATGCCGGACTCTATGATTACTCACCGGACTTGTATGGTCTCGACTTGTGTGATAGAGAGCCTGTCAATCATGTATTGTTTACAGATTTCTGAAAATTTTGTTGTACAATTGTTGTTGGATTAGTTTACATCTCTGAATTATACTCGTATGTTTCATTTCTCTGTCTTCTTAGAACTTCGTTCATTTCATAGGCTTTGGGGTTTGTTATATGAAACAATGATTCTAAAGAAGAAGCGTCGTCAGTCATGCTTTAAAATTTTCTTTTCAATTGTAGTATGCACTTACCGTATATCATTTTTCTTGTTGTGCGCTTCTCTATTTCATTGAAATAATTTTGTTAATCATAATGCAGGTGATGAGAAGGAACCACGGGGTTGAGTATACCATCAAGGAGCTGAACCCTATGAAATGGACATTTCAGACTACACCTCAAGTAAGTTTTTGTCTAAGCCTTTTAATGTTTTGTTACTCTTCACAAAAGTTAGTTTTATTATTCGAGAGATTGAAACATCAATGTGGTAACAATAGTTTTGTGAGATTGTGTGGTTTCAACTTTGACAATGGAAGCTTTTACTTGGACTTGGCAATGTTGAGGCTAATATAACTGTACGAGTAATGTAATGAACTTACTATGCAACCTATTTGTAAATTGTTTTTGGTTCATTGAACTTTTGTAGATTTTCAGCGTTAAGACTGTTTTGATTGTGGATTTCACATCCTTCCCTTTTCTACTGATAACAAGTATGCTCACCCGTTGCATTTCCTGCTTCCTCGGTCTTTAAACTTTGAATGGTTGTTTCACATAATATTTGGTAAAGTGAAGTGCAAGTAAAATTGGCTTCCATCCTTTATTTCCTCCGAATGTAATAATCAATTCAAATTTGTGAGTTGCTCGGACATTTAGTTCTACAAATTAAAATCTTTTCACATATAATCATGCTTGCATCATTTTTTTTGTGCTTCCCTTCAGATCCTAGTTCCCATTGCTAATGGTTCAGAGGAAATGGAAGCTGTAATGATCATAGATATCCTTCGCCAAGCTAAAGCAAATGTGATAGTCGCCTCAGTCGAAGATGGGATAGAAATTCTTGCTTCTCGTAATTTCAAGCTGGAGGCAGATGTGCTACTTGAAGTAGCTGCAAATCTTTCATACGACTTAATTGTCCTGCCTGTAAGTTGAATCTTACAATGATCCTTAAGACAGGCATTGCTTTTTTTTCTGTTAGCTTCTGCAATAAAGCATTTGCAACTGTTCCAGGGTGGTCTTGGTGGTGCTAAAACATTTGCGCAGTCTGAAACACTGGTGAATTTATTGAAGCAGCAGAAGGAATCTAATAAACCATATGGAGCAATATGTGCATCTCCAGCTTTAGTCTTCGAACCACATGGCCTGCTCGAGGTATTACTGTCATATTGATGCTTTTTAAATCTTGACCAGCGTATCGATAAAATTCTATACTTATTCTTCATGTTAGCTTCCATGAATCGTGAGCAGAAAACCACAAAATCTTTGGTCCCAATATAGACAGACTCCAAGGGATGTTGATAGATCGCTTGGATTCTACACTATTTCTTTGCGTTTTGTTTTTGTAGAGCTACTGAGTTGAAACTTAACATTCTGTTTGGTGTTGTGTGTAGGGTAAGAAGGCGACAGCATTTCCAGCTGTGTGTGATAGGTTGTCGGATACAAGTGAAATAGAGAATAGGGTTGTGGTCGATGGCAACCTTATCACGAGCAGGGGACCCGGAACGTCCATGGAGTTTGCCCTGGCGATCGTGGAGAAGCTGTTCGGACGGGAGAAGGCACTTGATCTTGCAAAGACCATACTCTTTACTTAAAACCCACATCTAATTAATCCATGTTACTTCACCTGATGGATGAATGGGGGAGAGCAGAATTTTCATAGTTTTGAGTATGAATTCCTGTGGCGGTTTTGTACTATATAGTTTTGTTCATAAATAAATAATGGGAAAATTGTTCTGAACTCCCTCAGGTTTGCTGTAATTATCGATTTAGCCCTTTTAGTTCTAAAGTGTCAAATTTAGCCCATCTATTATGCTAATAAGGACATTATTTAGTCACTGACGCTAGAATTGTGTATTTTATCCGACCAACGGATATCTGAATTTACGAAATTGTCTCACTGTTAAAAATTTAATTCTTTCTTTAAAAAAACCAAATTTAAGATCACGATATCGAGCCTGAATACCAACGTCAAACCTGAGGGTCAAGCTTGAGGGCCCCGCTAGGGTACAAATAGTGAGACGATATAGAAGATCACGGTAGGGAGGAGGCAGTAATTGATTGTGTTTGTACATGTATGCCACTCAAGGTTCCCATTCTTCCTCGCTAGCATGTTGATCGAGGATCTCGACATAGTAGTCAAAGCGGGTGACACGATACGGCGCGACAAATCCAAAAATGACGCAGAGACACGGCACGGCGCGAAGCAAGCGCTATACACATTGACGTGGACCGTTATTCATAATGTAAAATAAATGTGTAAATACTCATAATTAGAAATAAAACTTGCAAAGATTCATAATTAAAACTAATAGTCAAATACATCAAACCAAAACATATTTGCAAATGTCAATAACTTCAAGGAAATAAACACCTACGACTTTAAAGTTTACAGATCATGATAATCAAAGTTTTCATCATCACTTCCTCTGCGACTAGATCTGTAATCATCTTCATCTTCATCGTCTACTTTCCAATCTCTTGACCTTGATCTAGATGAAGAAGATGGTGGGCTTCGTGGTTTAGGTGCAAGTGGAGTCATATTCTGCAATATTATTTGTCTCTTAGTGTTGAATATAGGTTCAGCAGCACCAGATGCACGTTTAACATCTAACCAAGACAAATCATCATGCACCAAATGAGGATCATTTTCACAACCTTCATCTCCCACTAACCATTCATTACAAGCATCAACATCATCCAGCTCCACAGGATCAATCTCAACTTTGGAATCATAGCGTTTTTTCAAAGTTTGGTTATACTTGATAAAAACCAAGTCTTTCAACATCTTATGTTCAAGTTTATTTCTTTTCATAGAGTGAATCTACAATATAAAAATCTAGATGTTAGTTTAGTTGATGAGATAACAATATAAGTTAAGTTAAAGAACTTAATATTGACTACTTACGCGGTCAAGAATACTCTAATTGTGCTCACACCTCGATGAACTGCAAGTCAAACTTAAGATCTTAATGGCAAATAGTTGCAAACTTGGTGTCTCTGATCCATACCTCTTCCACCATTCAGCTGCAAATGCATGGAAGTCTTAGTTGTTATGCATTACATTACAAAAGAAAACAAATTTAACTTACCGAGAGTTGTCTTGTCTCTTTGTCTTATTGCATAATCTATTTCAAAGAAGCCTTCAGCCCTATTATAGCTTGACAGTTCTTTCATGACTGTGTCGAATGCTTCATTACTTATACAAAGCTTCTTCATGCACTCATACAACTCCTTCAACAACAATCTGTCATTCTCAATTATTGGATTGCTATAAAAGTGTGCTGGATTTAGATAATGTCCAGCTGCATGCAACGGATGATGAAGTTGTTCCGACCATCTACTATCAACAATTGCAAGTACCTCTTTGTACTGGCTTTCATTGTTTTTGAAGCCAGCTTTAATAAACTCTTTCGCATTCTCCATTGCTTGATAAATGTAACCCATTGCAAATTTCTTTTCAACCAGTCGGAGTACTTTTACAAGAGGCCTCATAACTCTAAGAACATAAACAACATCTTCCCAAAAAGAAGTTTGAAGAACAATTTTAGTTGCATTCCTTCCTATAGGTTCCTTGCTTCCCTTCGAATTTGCCCATTCTTCAGAAGTAAACATCTTGCGAAGCTTTGCTTTGAGGCTTTCTAATTTTTTCCTGGTGACTCCATTTCTAACTAACTCACTTTCTATCATCTGCCTCATTAGACTCAAAACCAACAAATGGTTATAAATGAAGCTCACAAGAGTAATTCCTTGATGAGTGTCGTAAACACTCATTATTCGTGTCATTTTCGTAGGTTGTTCTTGGTGTTTTAGGTTAGTTTAGTCACGTTTTAGTTGTCTTAGTGTTAGTTTTCATTCTTCGTGTGCTTTTGTTGTGTTTAACATTTTTCATTGTGTTTGCTTGTTTTTAGGAGCTATTTATGGTATCTCGGAGGACGATCGAGTTAGACGCGCGGATGCATGGACAAGAAATGCGGATCACGAAGACTTGGCGCACGCCAATATCACTGACGCACGCTAGCTAGCCGTTATTGGACGACCTTTCACTCAGACGACCGGATTTACTCGAAATAGACCAAATCTGAAGACCTGGCGCATACCAGGTGCACATGGTGCACGCCAGACCAGTCGGGCTGAACAAAAATCAAAGCTGAGTGGAGGACAAACAAATTCAAAAGAAGTCAAAGGCAGTTTAGGACTTTGAGAAGACATAATGTGGATATGTCTGACTTCTTTTAGATATTTTAGGTTAGATATTTTAGCTAGGGTTAGTTAGTTAGATATTTTGTTTACTATTCCTTTAGTTAGTATATATATTAGCTTTCCTTTGCAAAGAACTGTGTGGAAACACCATTGTATATATTTTTCATTTTAGTAAGCTTAGTTTCTGTTGAAGAACGTGGACTTGAAGAGTGGGAGCTTGGAGCCTTGATAAGTCTCCATTCCTCTTTACTCTTTATATATGTTCATGCTTATGTTATTAAATATTAGTATGTGTTAGTAGTTAATTGAGTTTGGTGCCTTGTTACCTTTGATATAGCCAGGGATTGAGTGTGTATGTTGAGTATGTGTTCTTACTAACGAGCTTAATACATTGCTTAGACTTGCTTAGCTACCAAGTCTTCGTAGCTAGTCAAAACTTGAGACTTAACGGAGATAGGATTGATGGAAAGGTTAGTTTGATGCTTAGTACTCTTGCTAGGAGAGAAATCTTCTTGGTGACCTACTGATTGTCCTTTGAGTGGAGCATATAGTTGGTGTTTAGCTCCGTTTAGTTGGTTGGTGGGGTCAAAAGAACATATCTAACCTTCTAAACCTAGTTAAGTAGCAATTTAGACTCATCGTGCACGGAAGTGTGGTTGAGGTTGCCTTAGATTCACTCGGACCACATCACATACACCCAAAATCCCCTCATTCCTTTGGTTATGTTGCTGGTTGAGGTACCATACTCACTTTAGTATCCTAAGTTCTTAGTTTTAGTTAGTTAACTAGTAAACCTTTAGCTTTAGTATAAGTTGTGACATTTAGGTTTGTTAGTTTGCTATAGATCACTTGTTCAATTAACCAATGTTCATAATCTTATCCTAGACAAGTTAGTAAACCTTAGAGTAGGCCTATCAACTCATTCCATGTGGTTCGACATCCCTTACTTACTCTTATTGCAATCTGCTGATAACCTGGCGCATGCCAGCCTTAGTTGGCGTGCGCCAGTGCTGCTTAAATTGGTCACCTAGCGATGCCACCCTTAGTTGGCGCGCGCTAGTGACGTTGAAACAAGAAAACTGGCGCACGCCACCCTTAGTTGGTGCACGCCAACCATCCCAAATACAGCACGGAAATACACGTCATCGGCATATCGATCATTCCTTTTTGTAGTCTTTTTAACTCTTGGAATCTTTCAGATATCTTCTAACATCAGGTCTAGACAATGTGCAGCATATGGAGTCCAAAACAATCTGGGTCTCTTGGCTACTAGATACTTACCAGCCAATTTATAATTACTTTCATTGTCGATAACTAGTTGCACAATATTACTTTCACCAATCTCCTTAACAAACTTATCCAAAAGCTGAAAAAGCATGTTTCCATCTTTCACATAGTCAGAAACATCAACAAACAAACATTGTTCCCCATTGGAGAATTGACCAAAAAATTGATCAAGGTTCTACTCCTTGTATCGGTCCAACCATCTGACATTATTGAACATCCATATTTTGCTTGATGCTCCTTGTTAGACTTCAACAATTCCTGAGTATGTTCCAACTCCTTGTTCAACATCGGAACTCTTAACTCGTTGTAGCTAGGAGGCTTCAAAATTAGGACCAAATTGACCAATTGCTTTGATCATATTCTTGAAACTTGTTGATCTTGCAACATTGAAAGCAATGCATTCCGGTAAAAGAACGAAGCTATGTATTGGCAAACTTTATCTCTTGCTTCCTTTTCCCAAGCTTCATTCAAACTTGTTTGCCTCGCTTTTGCCAGCTCCGACCTTTGATACAACATTGCTTGCATCTAATGGACCTTTCACACTCTTCTTGGTAGGCCGCAAATTGCCCTCTTCAACTGGCTTTTTTTACGTCGACTCCTAGATATTTTTTGAAATTCTAATTCATCGTCATCATCTACCATCAATTGGGATGACTCACTTGACATAGCATCCCTTGTAGCTAATCTCTTTTCTTCACTCTCCTTTAACTCTAATCTGACATCTTCCGATGTTAAAGTGCAACTGATGACATTTCCTTTGACTCCCATTTGATGTTGTTTGGCTCGGGTGATTCCTCCATTAAATTCAAGCTTGCAAAAATCACATGTTACCTTCTTATTTTTTTTGTTCCTTCAAACTATTCCATTTCCATCCTATGTCACCACTTGGTTTGAATAACTCAGAACTCAAAACCGATGGTGGATCAGTATTAGCATCAGCAATTCTAATATTTAAGCCATTTAAGCCAAATTTAATCACTCCATTAATCTATTTAAGCCCTTTTACTAAACCTAATAAGCTACAAACGGGAAAACCTACTACCCTCAACAGGTCGAACAAAAGGTTAAAAGCCAACCTCAGTTCAGGCTTCAGAAGTCAGCTAGAGCCCAAGGACAGAGGTCGGAGGTCGGAGGCCGAAAGTCGTTGAAGCACGGAGGTCGAAGGTCGAACGGGCTTCCGGACGTCGCTGGCCGTGGGTGTGGACATTGCTGGCCGTAGGAGGACGGATCCCGGAGGGTCGCCGAAGGTCAGAGTTAGCTGGCCGTGGTTAGGTGTGGATTTTCGACAGAGAGAGAAGAGTAGAAAGAAATTTTGGATTGGGTGAGTCGGCGGAGAGAAGGAAAGGTAAGTTGTTTAGGTTTTTAGGAAAAAAATTTGCAATTTACCTTTTTGCCCTTTCATTTTAATTTTTTAGATGGGCAAAAAGGTAAAAAGCATGGGTTTTGGCCGGAGCGCCCGAGTAAGCCCGCGTCGGAGCCGCTCTGCCCATCATCGCCTTTGCTGAGCGACCCAGAGCGGAAGATCCAAAAAACGTGCTCCGCACGGCGATCACGGCCACTGCGCCCCGCATCAACTACTTTGGATCTCAACGAGGAGTTGGAACATGTAGAGGGAGAGGTACAGGAAGAATGGTTCGACCAAATCCGAGTCTTTGTGGACTATCGAGTTGACCCGAAATGGGTTTAGAATCAATTTGGTCTTCCTCGAAATTTGGTCCGAGTGGGTCCCTAGCTCGTCGAGGAGCGGCTCCTCGTCTTCGAACAAGACGCCACGGCCGAGAACCCCATGCTGATGGGGCCTGAGTCGTAGGTCATGGACCCCATGTCAAAGGACACAAAGGGGATCCCAGAGTTAAGAGGGCAACACTGGGGGCTGGTACCACTCCTGGGGTTAGAACGACAACGACGAAACACACGTGTATTTTTCCAAGGAGGGGAGAGGTGAAAGTAAGTTTTTAACACAAGTATCCGCTCACCAGAGAAAACACACAATTCTGGTAAATTTGACATTTTAGAACTATAAGGGCTAAATTTGACATTTTAGAACTATAGGGGCTGAATCATTAATTTCATCAAACCCGAATGATTCAGCACAATTTTCCCATAAATAATCCCTGATGACGAAAACTAGTTCCAGTAACAGTTTCACGGATGATTTCTATTTATTGAAAGCCAGAGAATTCGTAACCAGAAATACAAACAGAACCAAGGAATTGAACGAAGAAGTACAAGTTCACATTCGAACCTTGTGCATACTACCGGAGCTAAATCCGTTGCAGAACTTGTATCCGATGAAGGCTGTCGGTCTTCTTTGGGACATCCTTCTGCTAGAGGCTCTCAATTACAATAACTATTTGTAAATGAAGCTTCAGAAAATTGATCAGTCAGCAATCTGCCCTTTCCGAACAGTGTTCCTATATGGTACGAGCTTGTGGAGCCGCATTCTTGCAGAGCCTAGACGACGATGCAAAGCCTTTTGATGATGGTGAGTCCCTGGAATATGGAAATTCGATTTGACGTACGAGCCCCTCTAATGAGCCACTCATACTCCTCGACAAAGGAAACCAGTCAAAAATCGCTGAATACCAGCATAATCAGGTACAATCTTCACATCACAAAAGCTGTTCTTGTTGCTGAGGTAGTGTGCAAGAAAACTACACTGCTTCTCACCATTTGTCTGTACAAAAACAATGAAAGGCCAACAAGGGTTTAATGATGACCTTCAATTACTAAAAAGTGATGAGAATGACGGGGTTCTGTGTGTGCAGTGAAGTAATGATAAGGGTTCAATAACAAATGGTTCAGGTTAAGAGTAAAATATCAGAAACACGTAAAAGCCTAACTCCGAACGTAAGAGAACCTCCAACTGATATTCATCGTTACGCCCACCAGGCTCTGTCACTCCACGAGGCATCAGCAAAATGTAAAAGTCACAAGGAGTAGAATGGCTTTGCCAAATTCAAGAGACCTCTAGCCAATAGAACAGGAAATTCGGTACCTCAAAAGCAAAAAATCCTCCTGGTTTTAGCATGGTACCGACTCCGCTGACCAGATGATGAAGACAATCCATGCCAGTGCTACCACCATCTAAAGCGAGTATGGGTTCGTGACGACCAACTTCAGCTTGTAAACCAGGGATGTCACCACTAGGTATGTAAGGGGGGTTACTCACAAGACCAGCAAGTTTTCCTTCAAAATCCTTCAATGGTTCAAACCAAGAACCTTCCCTTACCTCTATCTTTTCCTGGTTAACATTAAGAGAGAGCTTCAACATAACATGATAATGCCCAAAATCAACAAAAGCAAGAGGAGGCCACGCATAATGGGTACCAAAAGTAAAATGAACAAGCATTAAACCATGATTCCCATATTCCATGCACTAGTTGCTTCAGAAAAGAGGATATATTTACTTTATGCTCAATCTGATCACACGTACGCCTCCCTTTAGCCTCAGAATTTCATGACAGTGCACACATCTTCAATGTAGTCCACTACGAGTAAGAATTGTTAATGCCAAGATAAGCAACTAACCTAGTCAATAGGGCATTGCATTAAAGGTTATGATTTTAAGCGCAAAATCTCGAGGTTGGAGTTGACTCCTCTAGCATCATCTCCTAAACACAAAAAAGGCAGACCTACTAACCTGCAAGCCGTACCTCTGCACATTAAAAGACGCAACCCGAACCGCCACGGGACTAACATCAGTGGCAACAACTCTCCCCTCTGCGCCAAGAATCCTCGCAATCCCGATAGCAAGAGCGCCGCTCCCGGTGCCCAAATCAGCCCACACCCCATCATTACCCAGTCCTCCACCACCAACCACATCCTCCAATAAATCAACCACCAACTCGGTCTCCGGGCGAGGGATCAACACCCCTTCCTCCACACACAGCACGAGGTCCCTCCAGTGCTCGCACCCGACCAAGTACTGGAACGGCCGCCTCTCCTCTATCCTCTCCCTCCACATCTCGTAGAGCTCGTCCAAATGCGCCCTTAGGGGAACCTCCACCGACCCATTTCCAGCCAGGAGCCGGGATGCCGCGGACGGATCCTCGAGGGCGTCCTCTAGCAGCCATCGGAGCTCCCTCTTGAGGAGGGCGGAGTCCGGGCCGTTGTCCGAGTGGGTGAAGGTGGACCCCACAGAGGAGGCCAGGTCGTGGGCCCAAGCGTGCCATCTCCGGAGGTCGTTGAGGGTTGCGGAGTGCTTGGGGGGTTTCAGGAAGAGCGGGGTTTTGGGTTTCGGTGCGGTGGTGGTGGTGGTGGTGGTGGAGGAGCAGCAGATGGGTTTGGGTTTAAGAAGGGTGGAAGACAGAGTTGGGATTCCTCGGACAACACCTGTTAGTTTCATTTTCTGTCTCACCCCAAAAAAAAGCCGAATCCAGTCTCTCTATCTTTATTATTCTCAAAATAAATTAAAAAATGGCAAATTACTTTCAGGTTCTGGTCTTTTAACAAAATAATCTGTAGGGTCCATATCCTTTGTAGAAAACACTACTTTCATCCTCCAATTTAATGAAAATACACCATGCAAGTCCCTACTTTTCGACAAAAAAATTGGTCAAACCTAACATGGATGGTCCAAAATACTTCTCACTTAAAATAAACTCTCAAAAGTTACTTTAAACTCACTCCCTATCCCAAACTCACTTATTCCAACCCATCTTCGCCCTCAATACTCCATCGTTACGATTGACCACCAACGGTCATCAGGAACCATCTTCCCATCTTCCAACTCCTCACCGTTTATCTTAGAAATTTTTTTGCCAAAAACCTCAATTCGCTAGGAATCCTAACTTGCACGAATAGGGATGAGAGATTTAGGAAAAAGTTTGGGTTTTAGGTTTGTGTAGTAGTCGGGTGAAGCTTGTTTAGGATTCTGGGCTCAAGGTGCATTGAGGTTGTTAGTGATGGAATTCTGAATTTTCTTCAAAATTGTAGCTTAAAGCTCGAAGTTTGTATTTGTGAAGGTTTTAGCATCTATGTCATAATCCATGAAATCTAACGATTTTGACGATGGCGCTATATATAGTAATATCATTTGCAGGTGCGGTCTTCGTGCATAAAATGATATGAATCTTTTTGAGAATTTACTCAAAAACTAGATCTTGTACTTTAGAATGGTGGAGACCTTAACCCATTATTTATACATTGTGCAATAATTTTGGTGTTGATTAATCTCAACCCATTAATGTAGTAAAACATGAATCTAAATTTGAATGCAGATATGCCACAAACATAGATGCAATTATTATTTGATAAGTGAACATTCTAGTTAAGCATTGCTCACAAGAACCAAAAAAATATCAAACTCATGTTGATTTTAACCAAAAAAAAATTCTTTATTATTGAATTTGTGGCCCCATCATAAAGAGGCTAAAATTGACTTGATATACTCCAAAGTCAAAAGATAAGTTCAGAATAGTTTTAAACATAACAAACTATCTAAATAAAACTCAAAACAAATGTTTATCCTAAGAAGAATCAAAAACATTCTAGTTAAGCATTGCCCACAAGAATCAAAAAACATAATCGTTATCCACTATTGAATAACTCTTACTTTAAAAAGTAGCTATATTATTCCACAAAAGTTTTCAAGATATACACGAATATTGGACATATAAATTGGCTTCCCATAAATTTGGGAAGCATGCTTTGAGTCCAAACCTCTTTAAATAATCCATTAAACAAAGATTAAACCTTTTAGGCCTTTACACTTACAAAAAGTCCAAATGGAATCCGAACTAAAATTGAAGTTGCATATGTATGTTTCAAAATTGGAGTTACTTGCGTAATTTATAAATCTTGTAGTACAATGGTGAACGTGTTCATGTCAAAAAATATCCTAAAATAAACGTGTTATGGGTTCCAAATAGACCAATAATCATACTTAGCCAAGTTAACCATATTTTTTGTTTTAGATAAATTTAACTATTTAAAGACATCCACCAAGCAATGATCAAAAGAAGCATGCATAGACATATATGTCTAAAGTATGCCTAACATCACTAGCAAATCAAGAAGCACAAACATGTAGGCAATAAAAAAATATATGTTAAATCAACTCAGAACCAACACAACTGACACTGAATTTAGGAGAAGCAAAAATATGCTTTCTAAAAAATCTTGCAACCATTGGAAGAGGGTCCTTCCTAATATGCCAAATTCACTTTTTAAGCTAGAATGCACCTTTAACTTCCAAATCAAGGACCAGATACCATGATCAAATGAATACTCATTACTTCTAGCCATATTTGTGTTAATAAATAAGGGAACTTGATGTTTAAGGACATGCTACCCTTTTTATAGAGTAAATTCTAGAGGAGTTATGTTTCTACCATATTTATCAGGATACTCACAACTCTTGATAAAAATTTGAGCAATAACTTACCTTTTATGAGCCGAAGTAATGGCACAAGACTTCTTTTATAATTATTTTTATAGTGAAGTTAGGGAGTAGCTCAACATTTGCTACCAATAAACTTTTTTATGGGCTATTCGCTAGAGGAAGTAGCATCTTGTATGCATTCTATTACATAATGAGAGATATATGAAACCTTGCACAACCTGATGATATTGAATGCACCTTTTGTTAATTATTTTTAAGATATCTTTTCAAAAGTTTTGGTGGCTAGTTAAATCCTACATCATCTCCTTTAATACACTGGCTAGTTAAATCCTACATCATCTCCTTTAATACACTAACTTTTGAAACAAGCTGTGTTTCGAAGAAAATGAATGAGACAATCATCATCTTGTTCCCAAAGGTGAGTATCCCATGGTGATCGAGGATTCCAGGCCTATAAGCCTTTGTAGTGTCCTATACAAGCTCCTCACCAAAATCATTATGACAAGATGAAACATCAGTTACCTAAACTTATGACCCTGATCCAAGGAAGCTTTGTTCTTCATAGGCCAATATCAGATAACGTGGTCATAATTCAAGAAGTCTTACATTTCATATGTATCAAGAAAGGCATAAAAGGTTGGATTCCAATAAAGATTGACTTAGAAAAAGTTTATAATAGGATGGAATGGGACTTTGTCAAAGATATATGGGAAAAGTACAAAATAAGTCATGTGGTTTCGCGCTTTTTTGACATATGATCATGTACTTCAAAAATGACTAAAAAAGTCTTGACGTTAGCTTCGGAGTATCACTTTTAGTCCTCCGAACCTAAATTCGTCCCGAACCTATAGAAAATTACTTTTTCATCCTATTTTTTTATATTTTAGTCCCAAATAGGTGTAACTTTTTCGTGTGAACTCCGATTTGAATGATTTCAAGTCGGGTAAGTTCGCAACACATTCGTCTATGACTTTTATGTTGTGAGTTTTGTGATTTGAGCCTTGCGTTTTTGAGTTTCATGTGATTTTGGTTGTTATTAGGATTGATAGGCTTAGTTCGTCAACTTTCGGTAGAAAAATCATAACTTTCGCATACCTACTCCGAATCGAGCGATTCCAAAACGAGAGGATCCGTAAGACCTAGATCTATGATTTTGTTGTTGAGTGTTTGGTGAAATTTGGAAGTAGGAGACCCCAACGACCACTGAAAACCCCAATTCGGAACCAGCAACCTCTATGATTTTCAGCGGTCGTTGGGGTCTCCTACTTCCGAATTTCACCAAACGCTCAACAACAAAATCATAGATCTAGGTCTTACTGATCCTCTCGTTTTGGAATCGCTCGATTTGGAGCAGATATGCGAAAGTTATGATTTTTCTACCGAAAGTTGACGAACTAAGTCTATCAATCCTAATAACAACCGAAATTACATGAAACTCAAAAACGCAAGGCTCAAATCACAAAACTCACAACATAAAAGTCGTAGACGAATGTGTTGTGAACCTACCCGACTTGAAATCATCCAAATCGGAGTTCACACGAAAAAGTTACACCTATTTGGGACTAAAATGTAAAAAAAATGGGATGAAAAAGTAATTTTCTATAGGTTCGGGACGAATTTAGGTTCGGAGGACTAAAAGTGATACTCCGAAGCTAACGTCAGGACTTTTTTAGTCGTTTTTGAAGTACAGGATTATATGTCAAAAAAGCGCGAAACCACAGGACTTATTTTGTACTTTTCCCAAGATATATTGTAGGATGTGAGCATGCCGCCTCCATTGCTCTCATTGATAATGAGCTGCATTGAAAGAGTGACTATATGTGTGCTATAGAATGTAGAGATGTCACAAGGCTCTAAATCCTTCTAAGTTTAAGGCACAATAATCTGATGTCGCAATATTTTTTTTCATATATATATATATATATATATATATATATATATATATATGAAAAGTTAGCATAGAGGATAACGATGATAGGGGCAAGGAAGAAGTAAAAGTTGACATATATTTTGCATGATGGTCTGCCGTTATACCATTTGCTATTTGTTGACAACATCATCTTATTTGTGGAGGCAAGTTTGTACTAAGTAAAAGTCATAAAACGAGAATTAAAGGTCCTTTGTGTAGTCTTTTTGGCAGCAGATGACTTCATCAAAGTTTTTGAGTATTTTTCTTAAGAAAATACCGTCAGAGAAAGCAATCATTTAATTATAGAATAAGGGATAAAAATATCAAAGGATCTGGGCAAGTAATTAGGTGTGCCACTCTTCACTAGTGAGTCACCAGGATTACATATAACTACCTAATTGAAAGGGTCAAATCAAAGTCATCATGCTGAAAAACATGCAGCCTCAATATGACTTGGACAATGATTTTAGCATGCTCAATTCTCGCCTCGACCCTAACTTATGTCATGCAGGTGACCAACGTTCCAACCAATGTGAACTCAGAAAGACGAACTGCTTGATTTAATAGAACCTTAATCTAAAAGGTGATTTTAAGTTGAATACGAACGTGACTTTTAAAAAGAATCCTAGTGCGGATGAAGGAGGTATAATTTGAGACTACCTAAAGAATTGGTGTGTTGGGTTTGTCGGCAAAACTAATTTGTCTAACTCTTTCACCTCAAAGTTATGGGCAACCGAGTGGGGCATAAACTTTGTATGAAATAATAATTATGAAAAGCTAGTTATTGAGACGGATTCATAAGTGGTGGCAAAGTATCCCGAGAAGGGTATAACATATGAACATTTTTAGTTTTCCTTATGATTAATTATTGTAACCTCATTAGTTATTTTTTACAGAAAATCAAAATATCAATTAGTTGTTAATGAAAAATAGGAGAGGTCGTTTATTGTTATAGAGAGAATAACATGGTTGAAGATTGGTTGAACCACGCTCTTCATTATCGTTTCATTTTTCATATTTTGTCAGACCCTTTTAATGCTTTTATGGTTTAGCTAACAAGAGACAAGCTCAACATAAGTGCTAGTAAAAGTGTCCCGATGTAATTATAGTTTTTTTGTGGTACACTCGCCATTACCACAAAAAATAATCAATTTTATGTTGGAAATCTTAATGAGCTCCATATATGTGAGGATCAAGAATTAAAGTAGAAAATTCAAAACTATGGAGAAATGGACAGTAAAATATCCAAGAAATAAATTAACCTTTGTCAAAACTTAATCTAGCAAAAACCTAGGATTTCACCTATAAAAGAAGATTATGTGAAACCTTAATTCTGAAAAGATTTAGTGACAGTTTTTCGAGGTGGGGCGCGAAATTTTTGAATCGGCCTAAGCACAAAAAAAAAACGACGACGTATCTCGGGATGCTAGGAAATTTGAAGGCTAAAAATTAGGGAGTCCGCGATTGACGAAGTTAAAACATCGTGAGGAGATAAGGTAAATCAAATTTCACTTTACCGTAAAACTAGCCATGAATTTGATTCGACTTCATACACCCTATGAGAGTATGTTGCGAGGGGATGAAGTGGTTTCTATCAATTGAAATTGATCGTAACAGTATATAAACATCTGCTTTGGCTATAGAATATTGATTCAGAAAGAAAACCTTGGCTACGGCTTAAAGGTGGAACGCTATTTATTGAATTATTTAATATACGATGATTTAAAGGACATGGCTAATGTCTATTAGATATATAATTATATTACTATCTTAACTACAGAAATACGTTAATTGAATTAGTATACATGCCTACATTTTATGTCATGTATTGCTCGTGAATCGTACGTGGTTTGCTGGTGTGAAATTTTTGCGTAAATTTGTGATTTGGTTTTGTATTTGGATATGATTTCGTAATTGTTATTATACGATTCATCTTGTCTTATATGGTTCCGACTTTGGTTAGAATTTTCGTAATTTAGTAATGAATTTAGATTTCATATGTCCATTTGGTCGGGTTATCCTGGTGTTATTGTGTTCGTAGAGTTTTTAAGAAATTGTCGAGTATCAAAAAATATATGCATCCACCACATAATTAATATTGAGTCTTTAACAAATTGTGAGTTATATGTTACACATATAGTGATTGATACAAATTTTGCATTTTCTGTTGTGTAATTAGTTAAATGTGAATTTGGGTAAATTTAATTGGTCAAAGATATCATTACTAATAATGACATATGTATTTTATCTTGCAATATTAGATTTTTTTTCATGTGACACTGTCATTTTTTTATTCGATAATGACATGTATTTTTTGTATTTTTTTGCGAGAATGATATTTTATTCATGTTATAATGGCATGTGTTGTATTTTACTTTAGTCTCGTAATTTTTTTAATTTTGCGAAAAAATATGCGTATATGCTTTAGTCTGTACTATTTAAAAAAAATACGCGTATTGTGTGTCCAACTCCTAATAAAAGTAGCATTGTTGTGATTTTATGAAGTTATATCACTTATCAATCTTATAACCATTATTCGTTCATTGCAACAACTGACATTATTCATTACTGATTACCCTCATTTATTGCACGACATATCATCATTCATACTACGCGGCACCATTTGTCAAAATAGGTGTTGGACTTTTGAAATATCATCACTCATGGTAATGTAATGCCCAATGGATTAGGTACAAAATCATTTTTTTTAATGGTAAAAAATGAGTTTTTTTGTAAAAATAAAAAAAAAGATGAGTCTAAAGTTAAAAAAAATCTTCATAGTGGTCGATATCACGTGAAAAAATGTCAATAGTATAAAAATAAAAATATACAAAAATATATGTTGGGAGCTTTTTTGCAAAAATCCAAAAATCATGAAATCAAAGTGAAAAAATTTACACTTGTTGGTATCACATGAATAAAAAGTCAATATTGCAAAAATATAAAAAATAAAAAATAAAAATACACATATTGGTGTCACACTAAGAAAATGCCAATATAATACTAAAGAAAATTGAGTATCATGAAAAAAAAAATCACATGAAAAAATGTCAATATTTCAAAAATAAATAAAAATGCACATGCCCAAATTTCATAACATACACAATTACTTAAAAAATTTGAACCTCGTCCAAATCCGTCGCAACCATCCTTAGAATTCGAAAGGAAGAAGTAAATCGTGACTCCTTTATGTCGAAACAATCTCTGGCTATGGCGTCATCTTCATAATTTTCACCTGTTTAATATAAGATTAACTCGTTTCCTTGATACCATCGAGCAACTAAATTAACCGGTACATTGTTCTAATTTTATTTAATATTGAATTCAAATTTTACAATTTAATTTTTTTTTCATTGCATAATCATCCGTAATTAAAAAAAATAAAAATACAAACCAACAACAATCAAGGCAATAATTACGGTTCCAAGCAAACCTTTTGTGGACATGTTATCTTACTTTTCCAAGCAAACCTTTTGTGGACATGTTATCTTACTTCACATCGGTGAAACTTTTTTCTCTTATTTTTCGTTCACATCAGTTCGTGATCCGAAACTTTAATTTTTTTCAAATATAATTCAAAAAAATTTAAAAAAATTAAAATTAATTTCAAACTAACCAAAGTAAGAATTTTTCAAAATACAAAATTATGTATAAAACATTCGAACTATAAGTACATAGAATTACAAATTACTTGAAATTTGGAGTTTAGGTTTAGTGTTTAGGATTTATAATGAGTTACATAATTTTTGTCAAATTATATAATTATATTTAATTATATATACATAAAATTATATAATTACATAGTTTTTCCAAACTACAACCAAAATTATATAATTATCTTATTACAACCACAATATATAATTACATATATACATAACTTTTTCGAGTTGTATAATTACGTAAAATACATAATATTTTTTAAAGTACATAATTTAAAACATAAATTGAATAATTGGATATAAATAATTTCATGAAATTATTGAAAATAAAAAAATATTTTGTTTGAACAAATTAATGCAAAATGATACAAAGAATTTTCAAAAATTTTAAAAAATTTATAGAAAAAGTTTTTTTAAAAAAAAATTCAAAACAAATAAAAGAAATTGCGTGACTTTTCCGGCTGAATGGCGCAAATTCGTTTGGAGCTCCCCTAAAACGTAAGTTTACTGAGCGTATTACAGAAAGGTGAACTCCCTCCCTGCCAATGAGAGTCCACCACGTCAGCAAAACATAATATTATTTTTTTAAGAGGGGTCTTATAATTTCCATAGTATTCAGACAATTATTCATTTTGACCATTTCTCCTCTTACACGACACGACGTTCCTGCCTCCAGGATTGACCAGCCCAACACCGCCGCAATTGGGTGGTTCCTCTGCGGGCTAATAGTAACTGGGTAAGTTAAAAGCTTCAACCTTCTGATGATCCATTTGGTTGGTTCCGTGATGATGATGATGCTTAGGATACCTTTGGGGAAAAGTCAACGGTCGTACTTGACATATAGCGCCTTGAAATTCTTGTTCATGTCTTTTTGATATACCATGTGCTATCCGGCCGACTAACTGGATCCAGGTGGGACACTGGTGCACTGGTTAAGCTAGAACAACGCCCTCGTCAGTTCATCTAAGTGTTTCATGTTGCTCTTTGAAGGGCTGGCTCTTTTGATCGTAACTTGTCAGAATATGGATGTTTGACTAGCTACATGGTGGGTTGAAGATCAGTTGGCCTCTACATACAGCTGCTGTATGAAAGCCAGCAGTTGGTTTTCGGGTTTTCTTGGTAACCCTCTGAGGGGGGGACTTTTGGGCTCCCATTGCTGGTTTTAAACTATTGACTTTTTATCGTGTAGATGTTCTAGTTTCGCACTCTTCGTCAATGAATTAATCACCACTCAAGCAGGAGATGGTGTGCTAACATTCCCGATGTTTATTTTTCCGTTGATCGTAAGGTTGTGTATGATAATGGCTTTCTTGCATCTATAAAGATCAGATTTTGGATGATAGCGAAGAAGTTCGTTGGTGTGTCTTCCTTCTGGGCGTGGCTGCTTTGCTTAATATATTTCAATCATGAGCTTTGAACCACATTGTAAATGCAGAGGTACCAACAATTAGAGGCGCTTTCGGCGGAAGCTGTGGTTGCAAGGGAGATTTCTGATCATGACTTGTTTCTGTCCATTGTTCAAAAAGAAGCCAGCTCGTTCTCTTAGAGGAACTACTGATGTTGATGATGGTATGGAAAAACTGGCTTTTAAGTTACTCTTTACCTGTACTTTCATTTGGTACCCTTTGTTTGAGCCTTCTCTTTCAATTTCGGAATTAGCTCATTCATGAATGTGAATCTATGAGCAAATTGCAATTCTTGTAGAGTATTATTCTACTCTTGTGTTGCTTTATGCATACGGAACCTTCTGAATGACTTGTGTGTAACAGAGGTCTCAGGCATTCAAAATACTCGCTTATACACTTACAGAGACTTGAAAGTGGCAACTAACAATTTCAGTCTGGATAATAAAGTAGGAGAAGGAGGGTTCGGTCGTGTGTACAAGGTGAGAGCCATTCCATTGGTTGTTTATTTCCGGGTCTCTAGAAACTTGAACTTGCTATTAAACATTGCTAATGATTATAGGCAAAGCTGAAAGATGGCACACTAGCTGCCGTCAAGGTACTTTCGGCCAACTCAAGCCAGGGGGTGCGAGAATTCTTGACTGAAATAAACGTGATTGCGGAAATAGAGAATGAGAACCTTGTTAAATTATATGGTTGTTGCATCGAAGGACATCAAAGAATTCTGGTTTATGATTATATGGAGAACAATAGCCTTGGACAAACACTTCTTGGTGAGTTGCCTAATGTTTCGTGTTCCTGTTCCTGAAGAGAAGGTGATATCCCCATTTGTTTGATTCCATTTGTCCCTCTCAGGTAGTGGGCACAATACCATCCAATTCAGTTGGTCTACTAGGAGCAAAATATGCATTGGTGTTGCCCGGGGGCTTGTTTTCCTTCATGAACATGTCCATCCACATATTATTCACAGAGATATCAAAGCAAGCAATATTCTACTTGATGAGAACCTTAATCCCAAAATATCAGATTTTGGTCTGGCAAAACTGTTCCCTGAATATCTCACCCATATCAGCACACGTGTTGCCGGAACTGCGTATGTTCATGAATGTTGCATATCTTTGCATAGTTTTCCCTTGACAATCACTGATCATGTTTGACGGTAGTTCATTGAATTATGCTTGGAGATAATATATTACCTGCAAACACATCAATAAGTGCACATTCGAGAACTAGTTCACCTTCTTTATTCATGAGACAGTGCACGTGCAACTCTAAATGATTCCAAAGTTGTAGGTGTAGTCTGCAACATGTTACTAGTTGTACTGAAATTTTGGCATCTGGAAGCTTTTGGGTTGTGATGTTTCTTTCCATGAATTTCCCAGGCTCTAGCTCTTACATTTTGCGCATTATGTTTGTGATGTTCTATTCTTGTAGAGGTTATCTAGCTCCCGAATATGCTCTCCGAGGTCAGTTGACAAGGAAAGCAGACATTTACAGTTTCGGTGTTCTGCTTTTGGAAATTGTGAGTGGAAGATCCAACACAAATAGACGGCTACCTTTTGAAGAACAATATCTTCTTGAAAGGGTATGACATTTTAATATGGTATCCCGTTTTTGTCACTTCTATGATTGGAACTATTCCATTAGCTATATTCATCTAGGTAATCTGCATAGTCGCTTTGGCATACGGTTCCTTTCCAATCTTGTGCACTGTTCTGGGCCATCCATACGCTGCAAGTTGTTGAAGTGTTGTAGTGTATGAAATCCACTTGATTAAATTGGCTGCCTGCTCCAAATTGGTTCATCCCTTTACATTTCATCTGTGTAATCCACTGAACTCATGGAAATGGAAATACAGGCATGGACGTTGCACGAAGAGGGCAAGCTGGAGACATTGGTCGATCAATCAATGAATGATGATCTGGACATTGAAGAGGCTTGCGGGTACCTCAAGATTGGTCTTCTTTGCACCCAAGAGATCCCAAAGTTGAGACCTAAAATGTCAACCGTGGTTGATATGCTAACTGGGAAAGAAGATGTAAAAGATAAGGAGATATCAAGACCAGGCCTACTTTCGGAATTCAGGTTTGACAGAGAACAGCAGAAGAAAAAGATTGATACGAAAAGTCATGGTTACACAGACCGTGCAGATTCAGGCAAACTTGATAACTCTTCGTCTTCCTCGGTGGATACATCATTTGCTACCATGACCTTTAGCTCGATTTATGACCGGACCATGTAGTCATAACATCTGCAGCAATGACTTTATGGTTTGTTGGCCAATGTCTGCTCAGTTAGGAGCACTCGGTTTGTTGACGATTCTTCGGTCCAAGGGGTTTATAGAATTTCCGGTGGACCGAGAAATGCAAGGGATTCTGAAGATTAATTTTGAACTTTTGGGTGAAGCCAGATTTTATGCAGACGAAGTAGTTATTGCTGCAAGTTCTTTTTGTATAAAATGAATCTGTTGTATACGTGTACTGAATGACTTATAGCATCGGCAATATAGCTAATTGTTTAAGAGCCATCAAGTAGATTATTTTTTTTTCTCGAGTGAAGATCTAAAATCAAAATCATTATTTTTTATCCCTATGATATGTCTGTATATATATATTTTTATATGTATATGTTTGTATATATGTGTGTATGTATACACACATACATACACATACATATATAGACATATATATACATACACATACATATATAGACATATATATACATACACATACATATATATATATATATACACACATATACATACATATATTATATATATGTTCATATATATATACACGCACACACATATATCTGCATATAGATGCCGACGAAGAGTAGAATTGTTCTGGAAGTCGATGAATCGCAAGCAAATTACTTTAGCCCTGAATTCCAGTTTTTGATGAGTTAAAATTTGACTCTTCTAACTCAATAATACTGTTAAAACTTTGTTCCAAGAAAAGCAACGAGATTAATAAAGTGACAACAATCTACATCTATATGATAAAGAAAAATTACTGTTCGAATCGTCAATTTCCAAATAGAAAGGCAGCAACGAGATAGATAAAGAGAATTTACTGTTTGACGATTTGAGACACATACTTATGTTAAAACTCATCAAAATGGTTAACGTGATTTTAATGGTCTATGACGAACAGTTGTCCGGCTTTGCCGACCAAAACGACGCGGTGCTGAAGTGACACTCCTTTTTGGGATCAGGAAGCTTTTTTTTTTGTCAAAAGAGGAGGGCTAAGTCGCCCGAGCAGAACTTCCATTAATTAAAGAAATTTGTTATAACTGATCGTGGGAAGGAGACATCGCTTAAATCCCTCAGCAAAAGTACATCAATGCCACTAGGTGGCGTACAAAGATAAAAAAGTCGTAAAGGTAGAGAGCAACTGTAATTAGCAAGCCAATCCGCACACGAGTTAGTCTCCTTGTAAATGTGGTTGATTCTAAGAGTCTACTACCTATTAAGGATTTCACGGATGTCAAGGACAAGTGGAGAACAGTTTGGGTTAATCTGGAACCGATCTTGCAGAAATTCTGTAACAGTTCGAGAATCAACTTCCAAATGTAGAAGTGGAGAACATTTTGGGTTAATCAGGAAGCTTAAACACCAGCGGTAGTGAGGCGTTTAAACTTTCTAATGCAGACTCAATAACTGATGAAGTGGTACTGCAAATTTTAAAACAAAGTTAAATCATATGAATTAGTGGTTTGTATTCGGTTTTAATAATCATCATGTAAAGATAATAGCATATCTATAACACATAAATATAATGATATATCAATTTTTCAACTCACAAATACAAAAATAATATTAACATGTAACATTGTTAACATTGAATTTGACTCGTTATACACTAATTCGTCCACTCACTTTCGATCATTTTAAACCTCGCGCCTCCCAACCACCCTCCTCTGCTAGGGTTCCACCCTCTCACCCTCCTGTTTTTGATTAGTTGGCATGCCACATCATCAACCGACGTTGTTTTGATTGTGCAGCCATATTACTACATGTGTGATTTGACCATTATATTGCAAAACATCATTGATTTTAATAAAAGATTACTAATTTTAGAACAAGAAGATAAAGCCATAAAACAAGTAAACTAGGAAAATCCTTTGATTTGAACAAAAGATGGCTCTTTTCGCGTTTTGCATTTTCATTTTAAACGAGAGTTGTAGTCCGCCTATGACAAATTGAGAACTTCGAATTGATCCTTTTTTAAAGTCGATTCGTTTAAAGTCGAAGTGGCAACTGCAACAACTAAAATATTAAATCTTAAAAAGAAGACCCCACAAGTTTTATGACGACGTAAAAAGGAAAAAGAGGAATGAAGTTTCTCTGTTAGGTTATCGTCCACTATGGAGAGAGCATCTCTCTCCGTGCCACGTGGCACATTTTGATTGGGAGAAACCTCGCGTCCTGCTGACACGTGTGATACCATTGCGTGTTAGTGTGATATAGGGCGCCACTACGCCATCCTCATATCATCGTCAATGTGGCTCAGCTCAATTGAGTCATGTAGTTTTTTTGTTCGGTCAATTTTTCCAAAAAAATATTTTGAAAAAACTATACAAATTTCATTGTATCATTTTGTACCATTTTATTTGAATTTTTTTTAATATTGTTAATAATATTATAATTTTTTTATCGAGTTGATATGGTTTAGAAATTTTGTAAAATTTATATGGTCAAAAATTGTTTGAAAATTTTATAAATAGAATTCATTCTCATTTCATTTTTTTCATCAATTCACAAACCATCCTCTCATCTTTCTATAATTTCTCTTATATTTTTATAATTCTTTATATTTTTTAGGATAAATTACATCTGACCCCCTCTAGTTTAAACAAATAGACGATTTTCCCCATGTATTTCGCAAATCGATTAAAAACTCCTCTTAGTTTAGCGAAATTATACGATTTCTCCCCTCTTGCCGGAACCGGAGCAAATCTCCGGCGAGGAGGTATGGAAAATGACAATTATACCCTTCAATTAAAAAAATTAAAAAAAATCACCCCCTCCCTCTCATCTCTCTCCTCCTTCCTCCTTCCCTCCCCTCATGTGTTTCGATTCCAACTCCAACAGGGCATCCAACTTCATCAAAATGGTTCACATTTCTAAATCGGACCAGTCTCTTTTACCCTCTTCCGAATTTGCAATTGCGACAAGCATCCGTCCCCAACAACACCCGGCTATAACATCCTTCAACAACACTACGATCCTCGATCGTGCACATCCCGACTAGGCTGTTCAACGCAGCTTCCCAGACATAAGGATACAGATCCTTGGTGAATCCCAGGAAAGCCGCTAATAAAAAAGATGACGATCGAATGCCCAGCCTTTGACGGTTCCTGAGAAGCTGCAGATGTGAAGGGATGTCGTGGCCAAAGCAGAGCGACAGGGAGAGGAGGCAGCCATCGTCATTGAGGGAAGGCGGTAGGGAGTGTTGGGGGGTGGAAGGAGGTGAATAGCTTGGTGAGGTGGCGGTGGTTGGTGGGCGGTTGGCAGCGGTGGAGGGAAGCGGTTAGGGTTTTGCGGATGGAAGAGATGGTGGAAGTGGAGGTAGTTGGGTTTATAATTAGGGAGCGAGTTGAGGCTAGGGTTTTTAGAGACGATGTCGCATAGCTCTTCTCGAACCTCTTCTTGAAGAGGGTGAAATAGTGGTGGTCGGAACCTAGGAGGTTGTCCGACGAGGAGGAGGAGTCGGTGACTTGCCAGATAAGAGGGTCTGTCTCCTCGGATAGATTTGTTTTTGGTTTTTGGAATTTCTTTATTTGTGTTTGGATTGGAGAATATAATTTTTTTCCCTTAGATTTGAGTTTTATGCACAAGATTCTATTTTCGTCTCAATTAGTGTTCTTGGAATGTTCTTGAATAATTAAAAGTTTGAAGAAGATGAACTGGTAAGAGGAAGAAGAAGAAATTATTTTTTTAGTTTTTCATAGAAGGGTATTTTTGTCATTTCAGGTGCCTCCTCGCCGGAGATTTGCTCCGGTTCTGACAAGAGAGGGAAAATCGTATAATTTTGCCAAACTAAGAGGGATTTTTAATCAGTTTGCGAAATACAGGGGAAAAATCGTCTATTTGTTTAAACTAGAGGGGGCCAGATGTAATTTACCCAATTTTTTAAGATATGGACCTTAATCAGTTTAATCAAGAAGATGACTAAATTGATTTTAAATGGTTTACTCCAAATCACAACTTTTTTTTTAATCCTATAATTTAATCTTAGCTAAGCCAATATATTTCTCAAATTACAAAGTGCCACCAAGTCCACCAAATTATCCACAAAACCCTTACCTCAATGTGAAAGAACAAGGTAGCTGGGCTGGGCATGATATATTAACGGTTGTTTTATATCTTCAACGATTAATGATCATGCACTTGCATACTTTTGCATTCCCTAATATAAGAAAAAACCACATCGGTAATAACATCTATGTGTCATAACATCTATAATCATCCCATTCTATCTTGTATCTAGTATTGCTTCTCCATTGATAACTCCATGTTAATATTTCATCTTCTATCTGGACAAAAATATATGTCGAGGACCAAATCTAGTTCTCGGAATTTTTGATGGTTCGTACACATTTTATGCCTTAAAACCAGATTTGTTTCCCTTGAGTATTAGCAATATGATCGATTGGGACCACATTCCTTAAAATCATGATTTGAATACAATAAAAAATTAGGGGTGGGATCATATTTGGTCATGAACACTTTTATTCAGGACAGTCCTAAAAAATCCATTCTATTATAATGTTTGAATCATTTCATCATACCTAAATAAACTATTATGTCATAAATGTTCGAAATATTTTATCATGCATAGACAGATCATTCTATTGTAACTAATTAAATCATGTGAGTGAACCATCTATTTATACATAATCAAACAATCTCATCGTCCGCAATCGACAAATCATTTCATCATAGCTAAATAAATCATCCTAATAAAATAATTTTATTATAAATAAATATAACTTTTTATTATAACAAAACACTATTATAGAATTATTTAAGTGTCCATACCACTGGATCTAGTCTCACTAGGGTCTCATCCCATCTGATTGCTAATTTTGCCCGAGCGCGTGCATAATCAACACCTCCGCCCTCTCTCTCTCTCTCTCTCTCTCTCTCTCTCTTGTCCACTCCGTTCCCCCTTCTCCTCCGCTGCCGTTCAAATCTCTCCGACCCCAAAACCCTAAAATAACCGCCCGCAACTCAAATTAAAATTGGCTGAAATTAGGGTTTCTTTATGCGAAAGTTAGATGGCTACTGGGCCGACCAAGCAACCGAAGAAACCCAAAACCCTGAACAAGCCGGAGAGGGTCAACTTAGGACAGGTGGCGCGAACTTCCCCATCACCGTCGTCCTCTTCTTCCGACGACGACGACTCGTCGAGGAGCCGTACCCCTCCGCTGTCCCGGGTTCGACACGAAGGCTCCACAGCTGGGTACCTAAGGATTGATGATAATAAGGTTAGGATTAGTTGGAGCTCGGTTAGCTGCGGCTCCGAGGCTAGGGAGCTTAAGAGGAAGTTAGTTGGTGAGCTAGAGCAAGTTAGGAACTTGAGGCGTAGGATTGAAGCTCGGGGTGGTGTGGGTAAGAAGGTTGGAACTTTGGCTAGGGTGAGTTCGGAGGTGAGTCATGTGGGCCCCGCGAGCGGGGGTGAGGTTAGGGGATTTGGTGGAGGCACGGTTGGAGCTGTCAAGCGAAAGCCGACTAAGGAGTCGGTTTCTACTGGTGGGAACAAAGTGAAGCCGGTTGGCAAAGGTAAGAAAGATGGTGGAGGCCCAGTGCCCGGATTTGGATCGGGGATGGATAGATATCCGAAGGGGTTGTTTAAGAAATGTGGTGACTTGTTGGCCAAATTGATGAGGCATCAGCATGGGTGGGTGTTCAACGCACCCGTGGATGCGAAGAAACTGAAGTTGCATGATTATTACGTTATCATTAAGAATCCAATGGATCTTGGCACTGTGAAGACAAGGTTAACCAAGAATTGGTACAAGTCCCCAAAGGAATTTGCTGAGGATGTACGGTTGACTTTCAATAATGCTTTGACGTACAATGCGAAGGGACAAGATGTGCATATTATGGCTGAATTGCTGTTGAAGATGTTTGAGCAGATGTGGGACGAGATTCAGCAAGAATACAATTCTGACGAGAGGTTTGAAGTTGACGGTGATGCTAGTCCGCCAATGCCTGTTTCAAGGACAGCTCCTTCTGGACCTGCACCTGCTCGTTCTCGTCCTCATGCACCACCTTCAGCTAGACTCTTGGAGAAGGGGGGGAGCTTGGATAGATCAGAACCCGTTGTCAACTCCAAGGGTTTCCAGTCAAAGGCCGAAAAAAGTGCCAGCGACAAGAAGTCTAAGCCGAAAGATCCTGTTAAGAAGTCTATGACTTTTGAGGAAAAGCAGAGACTCAGTACACACCTTCAGTGTTTACCTTCTGATCAGCTGGAAAGCGTTGTCCAGATTATCAGGAAAAGGAACCCTGATCTTTTCCAACAAGAAAATGAGATTGAGGTGGACATCGATTCTTTTGATAGTGAAACACTATGGGAGCTTGACAGCTTCGTCAGTAATTACATGAGTAGCTCCAACAAGAGCACAGAAGTCCAGGCAACTGAAGAAGTTAACAGAAATATGCAAGAATCGGTAAGACTGCAAATTGGTAACTATTATCTTTACCTTCTATTCTTGCTATGAAGTCTATTGGTTGACATTCAATCTCCTTATGCAGTATTTGACATCGGATACAAGGGACGTGCCAAAACGAGCAGGTACCAAATATGGTCTAACACCTGAATACCTGATTGTTTTTCTTTTCTTTGTAGTGGTAAATTTTCTTTCAAAATCATTTTCCTTGTTTCTCCTAATGATGAATGTAATGGTAAATTTTCTTTCAAAATCATTTTCCTTGTTTCTCCTAATGATGAATGTAATGGTAAATTTTCTTTCAAAATCAGTTGCCTTGTTGCTCCTAATGATGAATATGGTACACATTTTTTTTTGGGAAGCATTAGGAGATGTTGGTTCTGGGGCTTCTCTCGACCAGAGGGAAAAGGAAGAGAGTCTTATGAGTGGTTCTAATGGTTCCAACAGTTCAAGAAGTGTCTCTGGATCCGATTCAAAAGGTAGCTTGCAGCAGTCTTTACATTGTCTGCATTGGAAAAGATTATGTTGCCAGCTGGTATTGCATACGTGTTAGAGCTCATTCATATTTACTTTGCAGGTTCCGACTCCGGCAGTTCATCGGGGGAATCAGATTCCGGCCAATGATAGTTATTATTGGATCCCATTATGGTCAGCTGCTCTAGATGATCTCCAAAATATGCAGTATCAGCCTTTTGATTGTCAAGTTAATGTTGGTTAAATTCGGAAGAATCTTTGAATGTTGTAGAAAGTATCAGTGTTTGTGCAGGATGTGTTTCACCTCAAACTGTTTTTTGCCGACATTGATGTTTAACTTCATATTCTGGGTCGCTACCGATCAGTGTCTGGATACACAGGTTGCCCGTGTTCGGACATCCGTAGAATTTCCGACTTCAGAAACCAGCAAAGGCTTTGTTAAGTTGATGTTTAGTTTTCTGTTAATTCCAATGGTGATGTACATTGGCAAAGTTTATACCTTCGAAGTTGCTAGGTTTCCAAAAGATAACATATGGTTTATCCAGAGTAAACAAGAAAACTTGAAGTTCAAATATTTTATTCAACCATGAGTTCAAATTTAGTATCCTATCTAATGAATAGTTTGGATGCAACTCTATGAAGTTGCTGTTAGGCTGCGTGTTTCTACTAGTTTTTGCATAACCCCAATTTTTTTTAAAAACTAGGCTTAGTGGGAAAACTAAATTGTAAAGCTACCAAAAGAAATGCAATTGAAAACTCTCAATGGACCACAGAAAAGAAAAGGCCAAATCAATATCAGCATCTTTAAAAGTCTCTCCAACTGATATCTCCATGAACATGTCTTCCACAAAATCACCTACTGAGCAACTCCGCAACTTTCATGATAGGCCCGATCTTACATAAATTCAAGTCAACTTAGCCCTCATAAAGGGCAAGGGGGCATTATTAGGAAACTTTGCTGTTTTGGCATGACCTACGCTACTGAGTGACCATGCATCAAGTACAACACCGCACCAACTGCAAAACCTGTGTTCACTGTAAGGAGAGAACAATCGTAGAACTACTGGTTGGCAAACTTGATTCCCTTCTCAATAGATGATTTAAGCTCAGACTTGAGCTTTTCCAAGCCCTCCTGTTCGAAGTCGGAGAGAGCGCCCAACCCTAGCACTTCCTCCACACCATTCTTTCCGAGCCTCACCTGTAGACGATAACCAAAAGAAAATTCACCAGAATCAACAATTGCATCGACTACTCACATGGGCTTCTATTGAAATGACAAACATACAAGAAAAGTAGGAATCCACTTTTAGTCAGACAGGTTGTAGGTATGCGAAGCAAATGGTAACTGGATAGATTGATCCAGCAACAGTGGACGTGAGTTAGGATGTTATATTTGGTGTGACAAATTACATATACATATGAGTATATCTAATCTGTCTCAGCAGACCGAATCACAATATCAATTATCAAACAAGATATAACAAAACATAGAACTAAACTACCGGCATTTCTTTTTTTGAAATTAACACCAGTTTACCAGGCTCAAATGAAATCACCTTTGATGCAAAGAATGGGAGCTCTGTGACATTTGATTGCACAAACGAGCACTCGATCACATCCGGAACCCCATTCAATCCTTTCAAGCAGGCGTCAGCAAATATGGCTCCTGCATAGCTGGAGATAAGAAGGCAGTATTCAGTAACAGAAAAGTCGGTGTTTTACGTAACAAATAGCAGAAACATGTTATATGATTTTACACATTATTGATTATTGGCAGGAGAAAACAGGCGGCACCAAATAAAATGCGAAAACCAATAACGTAGCAATAAGAAAAAATATAGATTAAAACCCCTCTATCCAGGAGAAACAAAAGACAACATCCTGCTTGCTTAATCATGCAAATGCAAGACATGGAGGAAAAATCATTATGGATAAAAGAAAAAGTAGAAAATAAGAGGGTGAAAGAAGAAGAATACGAAGAGAGATAGAAATTGACAGAAGGAGATTAAAATTTATAGTGTTTTCTCAAAACTTCTACTGTAATTCTCAGAAAAAATCTGCCATTACAGTTCTACCATAAACAATCAGTAGCTAGTGAGAAGAAGAAACAGAGACTCTCTTAACTGAAATCCCTCTGCAGAAGCACCATAGTCCAAGACAACCAATAGAAGGATGTCTAACCAAACAGACGTGTCAAAACTATTGCAATACAAGGAAAACTTACGCCATTGACAGTGTAGCTGACCCCTTTCCAGCCTTTGCCTCAACAACTTCTGTCCCTCCATCTTGAGTTCTCTTAGTAAGGGCTTTGATTACATCATCAGGCAAGTTAGCTTTCGGTGTGGCCTTTAGAGGACGAACAATTAAATGTGATTTGTTAGAAAATGTGAAAAGATTCTCATGAAAAATTTTTAAAAGGAAAAAAGAATAACAAGTAATATCTAACAGCAAAAGCAAGAAAGGGCTGTAGGAGAGTCTTACTTGTGAAAATAGCGGAAGGATGGTAACACCGGCATGGCCACCAACAACTGGTACATTAACATCTGAAAACAGCCAACAGAACAAAAACATATTTTGTAAATACAAATGCCAAATATCAAATAATTGCATTTAGGAACAACTTCATAGACCACTTATTTGAGTCGTTACATAATAAGACAAAGCTCTCTCCAGCTCCAACAATTTCAGTGTTTTGTATGCTAAGTAACACCAATGTCAGCATCAATGTTGTTAAATAGTGTATCGCAGAAATAGCGGAACACCGAAAGCTATTGAGAAATAGCGAACAAATAGCAGAAACCGCAAAGCTATTGAAATTAATATAACTATATATGAAATAAAGCATCTCCATACCAAAAAAGCAGCATAAACAAAAATTAAAAAAGGGGCCAACATAAACTCAAAATCTAAATAGATAAAGTATGACACCTAGTTGCATACTTTGCTGCAGAAAGCCAAAAACAGATTTTGAGTTAACACTGATTTAAATCCCTAAACCGCAAAACCAAAGACCGATGTCAGCAACTCAGCATCCAATCAAACATAATCCGGCAGCAAAAAATTTGAAGCAAAGTGGTAGTACAAGCTGAGCGAACCTGCAACGGGAACATTGGCTTTTCCAGCATAGAAAGTCTTGGCCCTGACCACGTCGAGAGTCGTCACCCCGAACAACTTCTTCTCGTCATAGGTCCCCGCCTTCTTAAACACCTCGGCCGCAATAGGCACAGTCGAGTTGACGGGGTTGCTGATCATGTTAACAAGTGCCTGATCCACAAAAACAAGCCGGTCAAAACAACAAAAACCCTAAACCCGAAAACGAAAAGATTCAGCATAAAACGACACACTCACATTGGGGCAGTACTTGGAGATGGCCTGGGTGAGGCCCTTAACGATCCCAGCATTGATGTTGAAGAGATCGTCGCGGGTCATCCCAGGCTTCCTGGGTACGCCGGCCGGAATAATCACCAAGTCGGCTCCCTCCAGCGCCTTGCCCAGATTCTCGTCGCCCGAGTAGCCGACAACCTCAGATCTGGTGTTGATGTGGCTGACGTCAGCGGCGACGCCGGGGGTGTTGGCGATATCGTAGAGGGAGAGGGAGGAGACGAGGGGGTTGAGCTTCATGAGGAGGGAGAGGGGCTGACCGATTCCGCCGGCGGCGCCGAGGATGACGACCTTCCGGTGGGGGACCGACGACTCCGAGGAGGAGAAGCAGCGGCGGGCGAGGTGGGACCGGGAGGAGGAGGAAGTGAGGGATCTGAGAATGGAGATGGAGGTCCTCATGATGGAAGGGAGGGATCTGAGAATGGAGGGAGAAGGGGGGAAATGGCGATTGTGAGATTCCCGAGGCTGGCTGTCTTTTGGGTGTTTGGTATGAGATGGGGGGCTTTTGCGCTGCGGACAAGCTACTATTTATTGGTGTGTATGGATAGGTGCCGGAGTGGAACTCACTTGGGTTGGATTGGTTCAGTACAATCTAAAATGAATATAAAAAAGTTTTAAAAATAGGCACTCATTTTAAAATTACAGAGTGAGCAAAATATTGGTGGAGTCCTTTTTTAAAAATATTGATATGGATCCTCAAGAAACTCTTACGTGAGTACTCCCACACATTTAGAACAATATGTGTGATTTAACTGTGAGGGAAAATTCCAATTAAGAACTTTTCCTATCTAAATCTATTCTTCATTTTTATTGATTGGCGACCACTTAGGCCACGACTTTTCTTTTCCTTTTCTTGTCTAGAACTTAGTAGCCTCATATTGTTGGACTTTTGGGTATTTAGTTCACTTATTATTGTCCAAATTTGAGCACAAACCCAATTAAAAAAGCCTAGCAAGGAGAAGAAGCTGGTGATTAATTGGTAATTTTCGGCCAGCCATATCCACATCCACACACACAGAAAGGGACTATTATGTTTTAGTCCCAATAGGTCTTAGAACTTGTAGATCAAGGCCATTCGTAGAAAAAATGTTCACGTATTCGATCCGTTCGTGATCATGAACCGACCGGTAGCAATACCTCATTGCAACGGTCCTTCGGGAATACGCTACAACAAGTAAGTTGTGTTTTAATTAACGTATTTGTTCGTTGATTGTACGAAAGTTTAGTTCGCGATTATGGGTTAATCACACATTAAATCCTTCACATATATTGAGAACAATGAGTCATTAATTGTAGGGGGAGGTTCCTAGTTGGAACCTTTAATATTTTTTATATCTAGATATTTATTTTTAGATAGAACTTAACACAATTTTATTCAATTTTGACCTCTTTAAATTTTGAAAATGTGCGAGAATATAAACCATGCACTTAAGAAACAATCTACTTTGAGCCCACCAAACAGTGATATGTAGTAACCTTACTCATGACTGTTTAGCTTAGTAGTTTTGACATGTTGCTATGGAGTTGATGAGTGTTGACCATATAAGGATAGTAAGTTGAGGGAAGGGACATTTGTCTCTATTCTTACACAATGTTTAATTTATTGGGTGTCCTAGTATTTCTTTCTACTATTCTGATCATGTGACTGATTTTTTAATTTTTTGATTGGTCTAATGAAGTAAAGTATTAAGGTTAGTAGATAATTTATATTGAAGTATGTATTTTTTAAAAAAAATTTAGGGTGTATTTATAGAATTTAGAATTAAATATGAATAAATTCAACTCAAATTTGACTTAAATCAAATTCGAATTGAATTCGCCAGTTTGACTAATTGTAGAATCATAAATCGTATTCAATTTATTTATGGGTGAATTCGGATCGAATTATCAACGAATCATATCAAATTTTTACGAATCTTATCGAATGAAATTCACGAAACAATGGTTAGCACTACATGGACGTGCACCCACTTTTTGTTCTTTTTACTCGTGGTCCCCAAATTTGAGCTTGAATAATATTTGCGCAAATTCCAAATTGAAGACTTATTCTAGTCTTAATTTAATTATCTATCTGGTTCCTGAAGAACCAGGGATTTAATCTGCCGTGAATTTATTTGATCGATCCTCCTGTCAATAATGTCACTCTTCTCCTCCTCGGCAAGGAAGAAGATGTTCTACGGTTTCAAATCCCCATGGCTTAGCATCTATCCTCGATTTAGATAGCTGGGGCTATAAAGGTGGAGGAGAGGGGTGGCGGGCAGATAATTTCAACCGGCGGGCGGGGTATAGAAACAACAGACTAAGACAACCAGAGGGATACACCGGTCATTTTACTATTAAATTAAGAAGCAGAAGAACAAAATTCCAAAGTAAAAAAAAAATCTGAATTAATAATATTCAGTTCATGGTGACTCCTGACTCCAAGTAACCAGCCCTTTCCGCACCGTATCACATTAACTCTGTCTGGTGTATGGGGAAGCTGCACGAACAGTGGATAGATGGATACACCGGTCCCTTGAGCTCAAGGAACAAAATTGTTCAACTTCGACGCAGTTCAAGCCGACCCAATGAAGACGTCTGACCAAATTAAATTATGACAGACTCATTGCTTCAACTTGACTTTGTTGTATCCAATCCAGAATGTAAGAACAGTCATCTCGTCGAACAAAATGGCTTCACAGTTGAAAAACGTGCATTCTCAGCATATTGTTATTAGTGGTGGATAGATGCTATGATGATTGTTGTTTTATCCATACCTGTTCTTAGTACGGTAGGCCTTCAGTTCAAGAACTTCCCGTCGATTGGACTTGTCTTTCCTCATGCTGATTGATTCGGGCACAACCAAGTTTCCATTTTCGTTGTGATATGCATCGCAAATGAAGTTAACCACCTTATCCTGTAGATTTGACAGCCGGAAGATTAGCCGAACAGGGATACAACTTCGAACCAAAGAATTTGCCAACATCATATGCTACAAACAACAGAGAAAAAACCAGGACATATTATTTGCAAATAAATGCTAATCACGACGAAAGTTCCACGTTCAAGCGTTTTCGTCGTCTAAATGGTATAAGTCAGTGAAGATCAAATGATTTGCACCTATCCGCAATCTCCTGGTGTTTGAGCGAAAGCCTAAGCATCTGAAGCCAAGGATATAAAGACGACGTAGTGTTGTTACTCTGTCTTAAACAGTCATAAATTCATTTGATATCCTGAATCTATCCATTAGAAGAGATGTTAAGATGCCTGCACTAGCTGGGAATGGATGTTATGTGGTGTTAGCGACGACAACAACCAGCTATCAGACGTACCAGAGGTTTGGAAGCATCAATCCAATGATAGATGTGCTCATTACGGAACCATGTCAATTGCCTTTTGGCGAAGTTTCTACAACAACAAAAAATAAAAGATTAAATCATCTCACATTTTTAGGAGAGAAAGGACTGCCACCCTCCCTTAAAACAATGTATGATAAAATAAAAATAAAATGATATCTCAGACATGAGCACACCGGTGGTTCGGTACAACAAAGAATATAGCCCATTGGTCAAGGGATTTTGAAATATTCTCCAGGTGGTTGTCAAAGTCAACACATCCACCTAGCTCTTCAATTACAAGAATATATATGATATCCAAACATTTGAATTTGAGCGCATAGCATATTAAACGTTTACCTTGAAACCTTCTGAAATTCTGAGAGAAAATGGAAAAACTCTCCGGGAGAACTCCTACCTCCTTGTGCTCTACAATCCATAAGGTATTCCATAGCCTAAAGTTCATTGATCAACACATTATTATTGTTCAAATTGCAGTAGCTGATTTCAAGTCAAAAAGATTTACGAAGAACACCAAAATACATGCTTGCACTTATGCTCATTCGTACAACAGCAAAACACTGCGACAAATTGGGAACTAAAATAACAAAAGGTACTGGCAAGTTGGATAATTGTTGATGTCAGCCCATGTTTTTACAAGAAACAATAAACAAAAATTTTAACTAACTGAAACTGCTTAGAGTGGCAAAACATGCTTAACTATCATGGTATGATATGGCTAATGTTTTTAAATAAAACTTCCCATCTAACAGATTATGAAGTTTATATTTTGAAGACATGCAACTGAATCGTCTATAAAATCTCAGAGTTTGACAGTCTGCACGATAAAGCACACTACTTATCAGCATAACTCAACCACCCTTCCAAATGTTTATGGCCATTTTGCAATCTACGAACCAGACTAAATTAATCTGAATGTTAACATCTGAATAAAGCATGGAAGCAACACAATGAAACACAAGTTTTATGTGGCATGTTAACATGCCTACACTCTGCATGCCACGACAATTTTGATAACTATGACCACAAGAGTTTTATGTGGCTTCATGAAACAGAAAATCCCATTAGCAAAGTGACTAGCAAACATGAGAATGAGAAAGTAACCAAATGTAGCAACATTGACACGAATAAAAGAGTAATGTTGCAAAGTTTACTTGTCTGTAACCAATTGCTCGAGTTGCAGAGTTGGAGTTCGGAAGAAGTCCAATGTCAAGAAGCCATTTAGCCTCTGACAAAATTCCATCACCATCTGCATTTAGTCCGAAAAAACTGAAATTCAACACTTACAAGTTCAAGATGAAGGAAGCAACCAAACATATCCATATCCATTGGATGCGATGACAAAAAGGAGATGGAAAGATTATCTAAGACATGTCACTGTTCTACCTGAAAGCATATCTTCACACCGGCAATCAATAGATCTGTACAATTCCAACCTAGGGCTCGAGAGGAAAAAGCATAAGAAATCGTAATCCAAATCTTTTGACTTAATTTCTCCAAGGGCATCAGTAGCTGTATTCAAGCTACCAGAGCTGTTTCCTATACTTGAATTGCATTGTTCTTTGAATAAATCATATGGAACATCAAAAGCAGATGGAGGAGATCCAGTTGCCTGCCATCAGAAGAACCAAAGGACAGTACAAAGATATTGTAATACATTCCACTAAAAGCATTTGACGGAAAAAGATAATCAAAATCATTGCACAAGTCCTAAATCATAAAATCTAATTGTAGGCATTTGTAATACATTCCATTGAAAGCATTTAAAAGAATAAAGACAACCAAAATCATTGAACAAGACTAAATCATAAAATCTAAATTATAGGCATTTGCAAAGTCAAATAGACAAACAATATCAAATGGAAAGAGCAAGTATCTCAGGACAAGCAATTGGGTGCAAAGTGCTTTACTGTGTAAAAGTGGTGCTGTTCAGATGCAAAGAAACCTTGCAGGAAACAGAAACTTACCTTGATGATCTCAAAGCTGCGCCTCAGGCGATACCAATCATTGGCAGCCAAGAGCCCTGCTCTTGGATCACCTGCTCTGACTACCAACTGCACAGCTGCATCCCAATCCCCGTTTTGCTGAAGTTCTGCAAGCTCGGAGTAGACCTCGGATGCAACTTCCAGTGAGGCTTTCGGAACATCTGGCTTTCCATAAACATACCTATATGCCTCGTTAGAGAAGAACCAGAAACGTTTCAGGTATCCGTTCCCTTTCTTAATTGTAAAAGATGAAGCTGCACCTATTTCCAGTCAACTTTTCTACCATTCCAGACAACCACAAAGAATATACAACATAGAAATGAAAGTTAATGAAAAAAATACACAGCAAGTAACTTTTACCCGCACTTCTATTGCATTTACAGCTATTACTCGAATCATGTTGACAGAGGTTCAAAATTGGCAACCCATTCAAACTTAAGGACTTGAAAGAAACCCAAAGTAGGGGAATTAGCTTAAAACAGAGACATTAGGAAGATACCATCTCAAGTACAATCCAGTACCACCAGCAACCACTGGAACACGACCCCTATTTAGGATATCGCATGTGGCTTGTCTTGCATCCTCATAAAATTGCCCAACTGAATAGTCTGAACAAGCATAGTTCTTAATAAACACTACAGCATCCAGAGCATATTATGAAAACAATCGTACGAGATACTCTACCACCACCATGTCCTTGAAACTACTTACCTTGAGATGGGTTTAAAATGTCAATGAGATGGTGTGGAACTTCCTGCCAAAAGGTAAGACATCTTCAGTGAGTGCACTGAACAACAAAATATATATTCAATCCACCTCTTTTCACGCACCTGCCAGTGCCACAACAAAAATGCTCAGTTGTGTCGAATTGGTAAAACATGGAGCCAGTAAATTTTACATCGAACAAATATTCAAGCCTTTAATTCTCATCCCCTAACAAAAGTTCCAAGAATGCTAAGACATAACAGCTTCAGTCACTACCTCAGTTAACAACCTTAATTCCTTTATTTCGGTACGGAAAGATAACATAGTCCAAACAAGCATTGATAATTAACAAGAATAACACAAAATTTGAAGGAGACACGATTACTAAGTATCAGTTGAGACCTTTCTTGCGATTGGTGAGGGCTTTGCAGATCCAACATCAAGTCCTTGGTACACCTGGAAGAAGGGAAAAAAAAAACATTCTAAGGTTGGACAAGCTCAAACTGATCCCCCACCAAAAACCAGCAACCAAATCTTCAAACTTGAAAAAGTAAAAAAAAAAAAGAAACTTCAAAGTCATCAAACAAACTCTCCATCTCTTCAACTCATGGTACTGCAAAAACAGGTCATGCCAAACAAAGACAAGCTCTTTCCCTGGTGCGGTTTTTTCCCCATTGGGTTTTCTACATCAGGGTTTTGAGGAGATAGGCGGGTATGAGTTGAATATAATAAAAAATTACTTCTAAAAAAAAGAGAAGCTCTAAAATTATCAACTCAAATTCCCATTATTCTTCTTCTTCTTCTTCTTCAACTCACCGCACTTTAAACTATGCATAGCCACAAAACTATATTGTTAATCATGTCTGCAATATTTCCTACATTATCGGTAAAATACATTTCGGTCCAATATTAATGAACAAAAGACTGCTCCTTCCTCATCATCAACTCACTGAGAGGGACCAAAATGCAAAGAGAAAAAGTATGGGAACCAACAAGCCACAATTTTTCAGAGAACCTGGACGGAGTCGGCGCTGACGATTTCGCCGCCAAGGCGTTTGGCGAGCTCTAAGGCGAGGCGGGACTTGCCGGAGCCGGTGGGGCCGGATATGACAATGACCTTCTGTTTCTTATACTCTGTCTTTGCTTCGGCGGAGCAAGTGGTGGCGAACAGCTGGCGGCGGTTGCGGGGGGAGGGGGTTAGGAGGCGAAGGAACCGGGCGCGTAGCCCACACGCGTCGCTTGCTATCATATCTTGGTGAACTTGTCTTTTTAATAATACTAAACGAGAAAGGAGTGTCTTTGTCTCTGTGTTCTGATTGAGTGGGTCGAGCGAGCAACGTTGGAATACTTACTTATAGGTTTAACCAAGGTTTTGAATACCGAACCGGAGGTCGACCCGGAAATGGGGCCATATTTCGGGTCGACTGGTCGGACTGGCCATATTAACCTGATAATTTTAATATAATTTATTAAAATATATAAGTAAATAGGTTATTTTGATTTAAAAAATAATATATATATATATATATATATAATTCTGATCGGACCGCCTGGTTCAACCAGATTTTGACAAAAATTCCTAAAAAATCAAAAAATTTCTGGTTGAACCAAAGGCCGGTTTTTAGCCTAAATATGACCCAGATTTGTGCCCGAAATGCGGTCCGACCGGTCGGACCGCCGGTCGGACCATGTATTTAAAAACCCTGGGTTTAACAAGCAACATAATTTAATAATTTTTATTAATTGTAGAAACTAACTAGGGATAATGAATTTAACATGTAGTGATTCGGCTCGTACTAATTAAGCCTATGAACATACTTCAACTATTTTTTAGTTTTTTATTTTTCTAAATAAAATGATTTGGTACAACACTTCAAGTTAATTTGGCTCTTTTGAAACTTTAAACTACTAACTTCAACATCAATGGCTAGCCAAATGGATATGTAAAAATTACTCATTAAATATTTGACATATCAATAGAGAAAAACTAAATTTATATGCATACTGTATGTTAGAGTCGATATAAATTAGAGATCAAAATATCTAATCATAATGTAAATGTGGTCAAACTACTTGATGGTCTAAAGTAGGATAAATAGTATACATAATGAGATCCATACCCCACCTAATCAAAGTCAAAATATCTTAAATTTACAAATATATGAACATGATATATGAGTACGATTTAATGTACGAGTTATGAGTATTTATTTCATCTCTATTAAAAAATAATTGTAGTCACTATGGAGAAAGTATATTATTTTAAAAAATAAACAGGAGGATGGCACAAAACCTTTTCTACTTCCCGATGATTGCTTGTACTCAATATTTTAAATTTTAAATATATATTAATAATGTTTAATACTAAATAACCAAAAAATTTAAATTACTATAGTATTATTACAAGATTTAAGGTTCTAATTTATCCATTTTAGTTTAATAAAACTAAAAAAAAATATTTTTTGACAGTTGGGGCTGGATTAACTAGTCAAGTGTACGAATTGTCCCAATTAGTCGAAGAAGTGAACAACAATGTTGACCACCAGAATCGTCATTCAAGTTTATATGCCAAAACGACATGAGATTGATCGAATTTTAATTTGTAAGACTTTGAAAAATAAAATAAAAAGAAATATTAATCAAACGGTATTCCATTTGTAAAAACAATATTTCGCCCCTGAGTGGGGTCACCCAGTTAACTTATCTTCAACAATGAGTAAAATTCCGTCTCAAAGTACACTAAAGTCTCTTCAATAAATTTTACCCTAAAAAAAAAAGTCTCTTCAATAAAGCAAAAGATGGTATTAAATCCGATCGTTACTTTCCGCTTGAAAATAGAGATAAACGTTGGAGTTAGAAGATCATTAGTGACAAATATGTTAATGCATGCCTTGGGAGTTTATAACTTATACCGCAAGATTACTATCTATATGCTGTGAGCTGAAATCGTTTCATTCTCTGTCATTGGCCTCCCAGGCGTTTCCCGTACAGAATCAATTTGCCAAAAGTTCCTTTCCACCATCTACAATTTTAAACACTTTTTTATATAAAAAAGTTTTGAGTTTTATTTATTTATATACAACTATTGACATGTAAAAGAATGCAAGCTTTCCTCCTCCGATATTGCAACAATAATTTTGGTAAAACTCAAATAGACAAAACTAAGATAGGGAAATAGCGCCCAACGTTATTACTGCACATACATAACTTCGTATTCCATAGCCTCAAATCTTGTTAAATATACACACACCACTCGAGACCAAGATATATATATATATATATATATATATATATATATATATATATATTTTTTAGACAAATATACCATGATAGATATTTTTTTTTTGAGACAAATATACCATGATAGATTCCTATCAACAATTTTTCACACTTGATTAGCTACACGAAGATATTGCGTAAAATGGTAACCAAGCTCTCAGCAAATCGCCTAAAACCCTTCTCATTATTGGCGATATCTTCACTATTTGTCTCAGGAGTGACATGGTTGATTCTGAGCAATTTCAAGAAGAACCATAACTTTAATTATGGAACGTACGGCCGTAAACGGCATAATTTCGTTTCTCCGGAAGAAGGATGCAACGTTTTTGAAGGAGAATGGGAGTTGGACAACAATTCTCATCCTTTGTATCGAGAAGAGGACTGCCCGTACTTGGTTGGATACACATCTTGCCAAAGAACCGGAAGGCCCGACACTTTGTACCAAAATTGGAAGTGGCAGCCTCACCATTGCAACATGCCAAGGTAAACTCATGCTTTTGCGTAGAATCGAAGCAGTGCTATTTCGGGTGTTTTTTTTTATTACGATTTTTTCTAATAATTTTTATGATTTTTTTAGTGAGATTCGAGTTGCAACTTCCAATCTGGATGAGGGAAATATATATATATATAATTTATTTAATAAATCTAAATCTCTTATTATTTGTATCAATTTTCATTGGTGCTTTCAGAATTTACTCAGTCCTACTTTTTCGTTATTTTTTGAAATTAGTGGGGGATTTTCTGTAAACAATAGTAAACATAAAACTGAAAACAATGTGCCATTCTTTTTTTTTTTTGCCGTTTTTGATATTATTATTTTACGTGGTTCAGATTTGATCCATTGGAGATGCTAAATATGTTGAGAGGAAAGAGATTAATGTTTATAGGAGATTCACTAGGGCGAAACCAATTTGACTCACTTGTTTGCATGGTGCAATCTGCAATTCCGGAAGGCAGAAAATCGTTTACAAAAATGCCGCCGTCCTTGTCGGTCTTTGAAATGGAGGTGAATCCAACATCGGTTTTATTTCTCTGAAAGTACCCAACATTTTCTTTTAATAGGTAGAGAAGAATAATTTTGATTCTTTTTTAGGATTTGTTACGTCTCGGTGATTTGGATTTTTTTTTTTTAAATTTAAACTCAAATTTCTTAATTCATTTTACAAAATTTGGACCATGGACTAGTGATCTTATACATTGTGTGATTATAGTAAATATTCATTCTAAACATTGTCCCCGAATCAGCTCGTAACGATTACACTTAATAGATGAACTGACAATATATAGATGGTTTCAGCATCTAATACGATTGAAGTACAAAATTGATAACGTCGAAACAGCTAATGAGTGCTTATTGTAATATTCTGTTTTTTTTTCTTTGTTTCAGGAATACAATGCGTCAATAAATTTTTTCTGGGCTCCGTTCATTGTAGAATCCATTTCTGATGATGCCGCTAAGCACACAGTAAAGAACCGATTTTTGCACTTAGACTCGATCGAAAAACATGGCGAGAGCTGGAAAGGTGTTGATATATTGGTCTTTGATAGTTATGCTTGGTGGTTCTCCACGCCCACCCTAAGCGCCGAGTAAGTGATTTTTTATGTATTTGGTATTTTGATACTTATTGTCCACTAATTCAAATATAATTTGGATAAAATTATTCGATTCATATATGGATTATTCGACATATTGATATTAAGTGCATCTAAAATTTACATAACTTGATTAATTAGTAGGTGCTCCCAGATAATGAGATTTCTTTGTAAAATATTATAGTATCGTTTCGAGTTGGTTAATTTTTTTGAAAGATAAATTTATGTACAAATAATTAGTAATGGCAGAGATTAAACTTTGGTTCTTCAATTTCTATGTAACTTGTGTTATTGGGACGAATGACTTTGTTAATTAGATCCCTTAATTCTCCAATTATCGGCTTCATTATCGTTGTTTTCGTTGTAGGTACAATGGGAACGGTAAACAGTACAATTGGGACGAGGCTTACAGATTAGGATTAGGCACCTGGGCCAGTTGGATGGACAACAACATCAACCCTCTAAAGCAGCAAGTTTACTTTACGAGCATGTCACCTGCACACTGGGGGTAAGACTAAGTGACTAACTACAAGAGAAAAGTTAAAGATCAAATTTAAGACATGTTCCCACACGACATCTTACAGCGACTAGTTTTAACGAATTTCGTGACTACAATCTTGTATTTAGTACGCGAGAATTCTACAGTAGTTAAATAAAAAACATAATGTTAATATTATTAAAATTCTACCTTATAAAAAAGTTTCACATATATATCTTTTATTTAGCATAAAATCAGGTTATGCTAACTGTTTTTAATGATTTAGAGAAGAATACTTGCCCTATTTTGAGACTAAATGAAGTTGGGTTTGAAAAATTTAACATAATATCATACTAGATTAACGTTGTCTCGTGCAATGACAAGTCGATAAGGTATGTTCTCTTCCTAAAATGTAAACAATCTTTGCAGAGAAATAGGTGGTGACAACTGCTTCAACGACACACTACCTAACCCGACATTGGATTGGCGGACAGACGTAAACATGCAAATAATGACTATAACTAAGCATGTATTGGAGCAGGCAAGAACAAAAGTGACATTATTAAATATCACGCACTTGTCTGAATGTAGAGTAGATGCTCATCCAACTGTTTATGGAGAGTTCAAAGGAAAACCTTTGACCAAGGAACAAAGAGCTCATCCTAGACTGTACTCTGATTGCTTGCACTGGTGCTTGCCAGGACTACCAGACGCTTGGAATGAGATTTTGTATGCATATTTGTTGATGAACCACTTTAAATCCTTTTTTGAATGAAAATTTAATGGAATTCGATAAGAGATCATATTGGAGGTTTCCTCTTTCGTAGTATTATAATTTTTTTAGGATCCATTGTTGTAGTTAAGGGTGAGTAAGTGCATTTTTTTTTATCATAGCAGAATTTCACGGGTCACTTATGATTAAAAAAGAGAGGAATAATAGCTTGAACACAACAAGATGAAAAGATGGGAGAGAGCAGAAGGATAACTTCGGATATAACGTCATTCGACACCGTACATGAGCACCAAGAACAATAATCCCCACAAACTTCAACAACGGAAACAAAAGAGAGACACTATTTCAAGAATACCACCACTTTTTTTTTTAGGATATATATATATATATATATATATATATATATATATATATATATATATATCTCCACTCTAATCGAAGAGATGAGAATTCACGAATTGGTGTTGGTGTTGCTTGATTTTCTAATTGACATCATATATAACACAAATTGGTGTTACTTGGTTTTCAAACCAAGGATTTATTGAGGTACAAAGGTGACTAGATCTGATACATTGACAATGCCTCTAGATTTTTAGTTTAACTATCATACATGTTAATTCTACGCCATGCGTGGAATTGTTCTTTATATACGTTCCTCTAGTATTTAGCAGTAACTGAAAAGCCCGAGAAAGCTAATTAGATCTGACATATAAATAATGCCTCTACATTTTTAATTTAAATATGGTACATGATAATTCCTCAAAGATCTAGCCGCGACTGAAAAATCCGAGAAAGCTGATAATGCCTCTAAATATTTAATTTAAGCATCATTCATACAGTCTTAAGTCATGTCTTTTTTTAATAACAGTCATGTTTGGATTTTTTCCTTATATGCTTTTCTCAAACATTTAGCAAAAACTAAAATGTTCGAGAAAGCAGATTCTATCTGATTCATAGATAATGCCTCTGGTTTTAATTCAAATATCGTACATGTTAATTCGCAAGTTTTTCTCATGATCTTTCTTGCTTCCACAGGGAAGATTATTTCTTCTATCAAGTACCGGGAAGAAGTGAAAGCTTAGAAACAAAGAATCCTTCTTTGCGAAAAGTATAAATTCAACAATATAGAAACTAGAAACTAGAAGGATATGCCACCAAAGCTACCACCAAAGCTACCGCTAACTCTAATGGAACTTCAAACTGCAAGTAACCAGTCCGTCATTGCCGTGCTGAGACTAATGCGTTAAAAAAGGCAATCAGATCCTCTAATCTGATGGTTTGGACAAATAACTTAACTTGCAAAGCAAGCCTTCTGACAGAAGAATTAACTACAAAAGAATGAACTACGTTTACGAAGAAAAGACGAACTCATCTTGTTAATATTTCTTCACGGGGCATCAGATCATCGGCGGTATCATGTAAAATTGTACCGACTGTAAAACAAAGTACAAAAAGAGTAAACCACAACACATTTTAGAAGAAAAGCAAGCACATATGCCTTATACCTTCGCAGCTTGTACCGCTTGTGGGCACAAACCCAAGTTTGGCAATATAGTTGTTCTCAGCAAAGTCATGCAGCGTGCGGGCCCGTGCCCCTTCTCGATCACTTTTGTTCAATTCGTCCTTTACAAGTCTTCTACACTCATTAGGATCCTGAGAGTAATAAGATGTGCAAAAGTACTATTTGAGTGGAAGCGGTTTCGTTATCCATGGACCTGAAGTACATTTTAGTTACAGCTAACGTAATACGGCGGTTGAAGCCTTAAGGTATAAATACCTGAAGAAATTCTAGCATTTGCTCTTCAATAGTACCACGCATAGCTAAAGTCTCTACGTAGATCGGACGTGTGGCACCCATTCTGTGAGCTCGACTAATCACTTGTTCCTCCATGCTGAAAAGATATTATCAAAGAAATAATGTCATTGGCCATTAGGTAGAAAAACAATCGGGAGCTGTTCTGTTCATATTGCGAAAAGGTAGACCCCAACGAGCTTGACACGTAAAGTGCGAAAGCCAATGTATCCATTTTTTAGAACAACGAACCTGACTTACTGGTCTAAGTTCATTATCTGTCTACCCTTCAGTCTTCTCATAAGCACAAAAGCCAAGTTGTACTAAGTGATCACTTAACGTTTTAACATAAAAAAGTTATCCTTCTTACAAGCACCAAACGCTTTGGTCAACAGCCAAGGGGTTTCACGCCATGATAATGCAGCATTAAAACTCTGTAGGGAAAAGTAGGCTCAATGTGTTTCTGGACTACTAGTATAAAAATTTCCATATCCTACCAAAAACCACAAGGTAGTGAGTAGGTGTACCAATAACTGTAAGGTGGTGAGTGGGTGGATACTCCACAATTATAAACCAACCACTTGTAACTTCTGATGTCAGATTCTCTCCAAGAATTAGGCGAGTTAAAAATAGAAAAATTGTAACCTAGAGGGGGATGTTTCAGCTTCCTAGGAAACTAGGAAGTGTTAAATTACCTTCTATCCCATATTGGTTCCATCAGAAATACATGTGTCACAAAGCTCAAGTCCAGACCTAGAGCAGCACTTCCATCCATTACTAGAGCCATACAAGTCGGATCATGCTGAAAGATTTCAAGTGACTTCACCTGAGTAGTGAATGACGAACAAATGTTATGTAAACTACCAAAGTATACAACAGCAGACTGAAAAGGGGAAGAAAACCACCTTGTTTGCTGCATGCATAGGGCTATATAGTCCCACAAACTTGATGCCAGCAAAGGTTAACTGTCAACCCGAAAAGAGAAAATAAGCTGAGTGGCCAAAAGCTAAAGAGAAAATATGGTGCATCTTGCCTTCTTTTGTAGATTATATCAGGTACCTGCCGTTGAATCACCTCAATGTGCTCCAGAAACTGAGAGAAAATTATGACTTTATCGCAGACATCATATGACTCAGCCATCAGTACAGACCGACCGGAGCACAATACTGCTGAATCTCTTGAATTAGAGGGAAAGTTTTGCTCTGTAATACATGAGGCATCTGTTCCCTCACTAATAAACCGAAGGGAACCTCTGTCAGTCTTGTTCAATTGTCCCAACCGCTGTACAAGATACGAAACTTTACTGCTAGAAGTTAACTGCCAATCTGGATCCCATACGTCCTGTTCTTGCAAATTTAAGGAAAGATTGAAACCATTGATATTAAGCTGAATTCAACAGAAAGCACCAAAAGCTGCACCACCGATAAGAAAGCTTACCTGCTTGTATGCAGGTTGCAACTCAATAAGGTCCTTTGGGACAGGCCACTTTGGATTGGGATTTTCTGGACGAATTTCAGGAGTCTCCATTTCATATAAGAAACCACATTCTTCAAAAGCACATCTTTCCCTATTGAGTGCAACACAGGCAACGCACAAAATATGCCTGCAAGGGGTGATAAAAGGCAGGCGGCACCATTCCTTGCACCTGCTCTCATGCATAGGTAAACGAATTTTTAAATTTTTATCCAACTTCAAAATTAAAATAAAGTCGCTGATACCAAATGAACGCTGCAATTACCTGAGACAATTACCACCAAACTGCAGCGCATACTTTATCAAAGCAAACTCCTCCGACATTGGATCCAGACCCTTCTCTACAAGCATATCCATTGTTTCTTCTATATCCTTACCAGTTACAGTCACTTTAATGTGTCCTGCCACACAGCAAGATTTCCTCACATTCCTTACAGTTGCAGCTCGGGACTTCCATTGTTTAGTACTGAGCAAGCTTTCAATATGAGAAGGATCATTCCAATCACAAGTTAGTACGTTACGTCTCACTGTAGCAACCAATTCATTGTAACTTCTACCATGCTCCTTGGTGAATTTAAGAAATGTCACCCTCTTGATACATGGAGGTATAGTTTTTAAATCATCTTTTCTTGCACAGATCAGACACCTACCAAGTAGCTGCAGCAAACGAGAGCGGCCTTCTTCCAATTCTGCTTCAAAAGGTCTCAGAATGCCAGCTTCCCATGACTTATGATTCCACCCATAAGCTTCGTCGTGCAGGAACTTGAGCATTGGATGAAGATGCGAAAGTTGACTATTGGGTGAATTAGGCATAGGAGTTCCAGTCAGCAACCAGCGGTTTGATGCCATCAAAGAAATAGACAATTGCAACTTGTTGGTTAAGCTAAGACTAGAACCAAGCATATGTCCTTCGTCCAACATAACCCTGAGCCAATGAACATACATTAGAGGACTTTTCTTGTGGGGACCCCATTCTGCACTCAAACGTGTGAAAGTTGTAATAACAATGTCATAATCCCATGCAAGATTATGAGCGGATGGCTCCCGATGATCAGTCCAGATGCAGACTCGCAACTGATTAGGTTTAACATGCTTTTGGATCTGGGCTTTCCAATGGTCAACTATATTTGTTGGGACAACGATCAAGGTAGCTCTCGACAAATACATTCTCACAGAATCCAATGGCATGCTAAGAGCGCTTCTAAAAGCTTCCAAGTCAAACACCAAACTTTCAATATTCCTTGGGTAGAACCACCTACTATTACCCTTTATGACTGATCTTCTCAACCCAAAAGCTTCGAATATTTTATGAAACCCACGGACATCATTACAGCGACGAGTTGAAGCAGCACGACTTCCTAAGATTGGAGATAGCAAACCAACTGTTGCCATCTCAGAAAGCTTATCGGGAGAGAGATTTGCAAGCCACGTTAAGGCTCTCTTCGTTTCCAAATTGATAAGGGAGTAATGCTCCTTCAGAACACTGATGAAAAAATATGTATTTTCCTCCTGGCCTCCCGAAGTTCCTTCAGTGCAAAATCCTCTTAGATGCGTTATCAACACATGTTTATCCCATAACTCTTCCGGATCTTTACAATTTTGAAGAGAAATGTCCGTGTTCATGCGACAATACCATGAAGCAGTGCTATTAGGAACACCATCCTTCAGTTTCCTCCACTTCCTACAGGCATCACATTGGACCCATGTCTCATTATAAACAGAAGAACCTTCAGCTTCTCTTCCACGCTTCCTCTTATTTGGGTTTTCTCCACTTGATCCACCATATTCATACAGAAGATTTTTCTTAATCTTACTCAAACCCTTAGTGCATCGAGTGGGCCGTATTGCTGGCTCTGTGAAGGGAACAGAGGGAGAGTTTGGTCTTCCATTCTCCCAGGATTGACTACATTCCTGTGTTTTCTCAGGCTGGCCAACAGACCTTGCTCTTTTTTGCAAAGATAAATTAAATTTCTCGTCCCACTTATCAAGTGTAAATGTTACCCGACGACCAGTTTGATTGGCAACTCTTTTCCAAAGCGTCTTATTATCGGCACAGTTGTCAAGGTCATAATATCCACATCTCCTATTCCCTTCATTAGAACACCAGGTTACTTGAACACCATCTGGTGGATCAGCCACTGTTCCATGTGTCTTCAAAATAAGGGAAAGGGCAGTGATTGTTTTCCCCAAGCCAGGCTCATCACAAAACATTCCCCCACGAAAATCTTTCACCCTCGGCACTTCCCCGGTAATTATTTCACCAGAAACAGAATTTACATGAAGCGATAAGCCATCCACAGTATTCAAAGTTATACACAGAGGGTGGGGCATATCTTCTGCATTCCTCTCCCGCTGCAACATCCACTCAACCGCGGTCTGCTGATGTGGGAACAACTTCAGCTTCATACACGGAGTCACTAGCATGGCCAACGACCTCAAATGACGACAAGTAGCGGCAAGTCGGACAAGATTCACAGGCTCAAGAGAGCTCAAAACATTGAATAAAACATCATCTGTCATATCCCAAATACCCACCTCCCTGGTCCCATCCGCCGACTCCACCCTAGGAGAATCGTTCTTCCAACTACTACTTGCACCAGCCAGGGTCTTAAAGATCTCGGAAAGCTCGAAACGGTTTCCCGTAAAGAAATCAGGCACATCAGAATGCAATGTACATCCAAACACATGGCAATCCGGTAAATCCCGGTCAGAAGCACCCCCATAGACATCTCTAAGAACCGACTCCATCGCCCCACCACTTCCTACCAACGACCTCCGCTTCTCCCAATCACAACTGCCCAAAATCAACATTCTCATCAGAAGAAAAAAACCAATCTTCGAAAAAACTCATTGTTAGAATCTCGATATCCAACCCTAAAGGCTATGGGTTAGAGGATTTTCAACCCTTATAAACTTATTCCCCACTCTCTCTCTAAGCGACGTGGGATTCTCAAAACCCATCTTCGATTTCGATCAAATTACTAAGAGATAGGGTTTGCCCACATTACCTCAAGTGGCGGCAGAGGGAGGCAGCAAGGGGGCCAGAGCAAGGGAACTGCCAGGAGTCGTCCCAGGCAGCGACGGGCAAGTAAACGTCGACCAGGGCCACCACGCGCGGCCCCTTGACGTGGAGGACACGCGCCCGGGCCTGGACGCACTTGTGGGCCACGAGGGCGGGGACATGGAGGGCCGCGCTGGGGCTGCCCTTGACCATGCCCATCACCCTCCATCGCTTCCGCCTCCGCCTCACCCAACCGGGCGACCAGTCGTCCACGGCGCCGTCGGGCAGCGGGAGAAGAGGGATGGGGTCTCCCCCTGGTGGGGAGCAGAACCAGCCGAGCGGGTCCAGGGACACGTGGCACGGGGCAGAGAAGGGGATGGCGGTGGGGCACTCCGGGGGCAGGGAGAAGAGCGTGAGGAAGTAGCCGCAGAGCTTGTGATCTGGGAAGGCCGCGGCGTCGTTTTCCTCCTCATCCATTGTTTCGTCTCGTCGACCAAGTTCGTGTGTTTTTTTTTTGGGGAACAACCTTTGGCTCGTTATTGTTATGTATATAAAATCAAGGGTAAATTACATCCAAGTCCTTCATGTTTGATGAAATTGATGTTTAGAGGTAGGTCCTTATAATTTGACTACTGATTATGTTCTACCTGTAGTTTAGTTTTATTATACATTAAGGTCATTAATCAATTTTTTCATTTACTGTGTATTTGAAATGACTAACTAATACACCCTTTCTCCAATCAACTAAAACCTCTGACCGTCTATCTTCTCCCATCATTTACATTGATTTGTACCATTGGACTACAATCTTTGACGTCCTAGGCTTACATTGTTGCCACTTCCGTGATTTGTTCATAGACAAATTTAATCATTGTCAATAGGATTTATCACAACTCTAATCAAGTTAGAATTTATATTCAGACTGAATAAAGTACATATACATATATAAGAATATGTATTTGTGTGTGTGTGTGTATTTGTACAACATCCATAAACCTTTAAGGAATTTATAGTTAGGTTGTTGACCTTTACCACAATTCATCAAGTATTTGTAAAATTATTAATTTATTTTTACTTTTTATTTAATAGATATAATAATATTTTATACAATCATTAATTAAGTCTCACACTTATATTCACAATTGATCTTGAAGTTTGTCTCATCGACATGAGCATGAGCAAGCTCTTTGTTCTAACCTTCACCAGCATGACCTTTATAGCAATTTCCAATCTCAACCACAATGGTCTTAATAACCATGTTGTTTGGTTTCTTCTCAATCTTTTTAGTTATCTTACTGGATGTATAACTTTCTCAAATGGTCCTCCAAACTCATCACCATCCTCTTTATTTCAGGCATATCTTGAAATACTTCCAATATGGCAGTAATTTTTTTTATCACCCTTTCCACTTGGAGAACATCATGGATAAGAGTTTTATAGAGATCTCTAGCTTCTTACTCAATAGTTATTCTCCTTAACAGTTTGTTTGGAACCAAATTTCATAGGAAAAAAATTCTTTTAACTTAATAAAATAGAAATGGAAAGGAATTACTTTCCTATTTTCTTATTTGCAACCAAAATTTTAACTTAAAAATTGATTTGGCTTTATTACAATAATACCCTTCAAATGTTATAAAAAACCAAACAAGATGAGGGACCAAACAAGACCAAACAGAACAGCCACTTTAGCTTCAGTAACTGTCATGACCTTCATGTTGGTAGGAGGTTTCTTTGTGAAAGTATATAGTACAAATGATCAACCCAATTTAAATTAAGTCTCATAATGCAGCAAAAGTTCAGCATTTCGTCCTGTCCTATGACAATATTAATAAGCTAACCGCAAAACAGAATAAGACTGTAGCATCTATACGCAATTATACTAAGCTAAAAAATATTAACATATCTCGTCCTTGGTCGTAAGTTCTCGAAAACACAAACACGACAATTCTGACAGATCTAAAGCAGAACAGATTTATCCAATGAACTCGTATGAGGTGACTTCAAGGTCACTTAACACATGTACATGCAAGTTATAATCGTAGAAGTGGCATCACAGTAATATCATTTTCCAGATTTTGACCAATCTATAATTGAGAACGAAGGCGTCAGCTACTAATCCACAGTTGACAAAACAAAGAAGTTTCTAACAAGATTGTGGACACCCATTCGCCACAAGTTCATCTCCACAAGATATACCTGAAGAATCCCAGAATCTAGCTTGAGATTTGAATCAAACGCGGATGCCACAACCTGTCAACATACATTTGATCCATAGTATCAGAATCTCACCACTCTTAAATACTAATCAGAAGATAGAAACTCACAGAGAGTTAGGAAACTAGTCAACAGTTGCATAAGAACCTACCCTAGTCTTGTATTAAGGAAATTGTATCTGGCAATACTTCATCTAATCAGTGTGTTATAGAGAAAATACAAAATAAGATTGTTGGCATAAGCATTTTGATAAGAGTGGTCTGCAGCTTTGTGTTGGCTTTCTGTTTGTTGTACAATTGCCTAATGCAAAATTTTTATCCGTTTGTTGATTTTAATAATCCTCGCTAGCTACTGTTGATAACAAGAGCAAGAAAGTTGCAATAACAAATCAAGGTCTACAATAATTTAAGCACCAGGGATGTTGTTCTTGGTATCTACTTCCAAGTGACCGAAATGGGACTCCTCACAACAAATAGCCAACAAATCAGTGCTCCCTCCGTGCCATTCAATCGAAACTAAACACACTGAAATAACTAAACCCTAGCATCCTCATTCGTTAATATTATAATTTAAGCAAAATCATCAAAATGTATCATCTCTATTCATTGCCACTGACTGTAAATAAAAGTTCACATCTTCAACGTAAAAAATAACCCAAAAAAAAAAATTCCCACTTAATTCAGATCTCGTCACCCACACACAGATCGAAGTCAGTCCCAAGGGAATCTAGCTCACATCCAACTACCAAAGCACGAAACTTTGTAAAGCAAGAGTGGATCCAAGTCAAATGCCCTAAACTACAAATCCTAGCAAAACATCCCCAAATTAGAAACCCTAATTTATTGCAATATTTGGAAACCCTACCTGAAGAGAGGGGAGGTGGTGCTGGCCAAGGGTTGGTCATGAAACCCAAAGCCCTTACAGCCCTAAAACCCAAAGCCCTTAACACTCAAAGCCCTAAACTTACATCTGAGAGTTATCGGAGGTGAGCCACCTATTGCCTGAGCAGTGAGTCGTCGGAGGCCAGCTCCATCTCGCCGGAGGTCAGCTTCATATCGCCATCCAGAAAAATTTGGAGTTAGGGAGAAAAGGGTAGAGTGTTAGAAAGGAGACTGTCGAGAGAGAGAAGGCGAGAAAAAGTTGGTAATTTTCATTTTTGGCAAGGGTACAATTGGTATTTTATGCACAGTTCCGTTTTGGTCCCAACAATTCCGACCTCTTTTGGAAAGAATTAAAATCAAGAGTTTTAGGCCGGAAATGAATTCTTTTCCTTACCAAAAATAGTTCCAAACACACTCAATTTTTTAAAACTCAAGAAATAAAACTTTTCCCTTCATTTTTAATGTTTCCAAAGAAGCTGTAAGATATCAAGTTAAGTTCAATATAGTCAAGAACAATATTATCACACGTTGTCACTTCTTGACTTTACTATTCTTGAATGTGTCCAACTTCCTAAATTAAGAACTCACTGCCGAGTGACCATTTGGTTCAGTGGCATTGTTTCCACTCATGTGGGGTGAAGTCCAGGGTTCGACTCCTGGCATGAACATTTCTGATGTAATAGAATAGGATTTAGAATAGAATCTCAAAAAAATTAAGAACTCAATAATAAATTTATCATACCTGATATCATGATCTCAGCGCTGCTAGTCCTTATATCTGAAACATCAATGTTCATGTTGTTGGTGATGTTCACCTCAACCATTTATATTTCCCAATTATATAACAATTAATTACTTGGACCCAACATCCATAATTAAAAAAATTCAACACGTATCCATCAATTTCACAAATTGATAAAATCATGGAAGCAATACATAAGTAAATAAAAATTAGGCCCACAAGATGAAGTTCAACATGCATTACAATTTACGTTGTCAATCGACTAATTGTAGCGAACACAGAAATATATCAAATGAGAACCAAATGTTCAACAACAGGCTTACTTAATAATCAAATTGTGGTTCAAAAGGCCAACAGCATGTGGCCAAAACTGTTAAAATAGATAAGCCACCTAAACATCATCAATTCAGTTAATAACTTCTCATAAACCCTTATAACGATTACAGATATTAATCATGTCTGCTTAAATGGTTATGTTATAATGTTCATATAACGTTCAAGCTTTTAATAATAATGTAGTCCATGTTTCATGCCAAATGGTTCAGGACTCAAAAACATTTTTTTTCAACCATATCAAAGATTATAAGTGCGTAATAATATTCATGCGTTCAAATAACATAACTATAATAATTCAGAATCTAACGTTGTAGGCAGGTGGATAAAAACAACTAAACCACAATTATAAAGCATGAACGGAAGAAAAAATAAATTCACCTTTAATATCTGCCGATTTAACACTAGTAACAGTGGAGCACATACAACTAAAGCTTCAAACCATTTTTTCCCATCACTTAAACGCATGATCAATGAAAACTTTAACATAAACGCAATTAAAAAAAATATAGCCCACGAATTCATGATTCAATCTATCCACATTCATGCCATAACGTTGGTAAAAATTCAGACTTATTAATGTCATGTAATCCGTATTAGCAAAAACATATCAAACACATAATTGACAATATTCAAATTCAAATAGATATTTACAATAACAGTTTGAAAAAATCGTAGAAAGATTACGTCTTTATATCTTGTATTCTTCGGTGTTAGTTCTTCTTTTGACGATTATTTTTTTCCTTTATTCAAACTCAATAATTCACAATATAACCATCAACAGATCACAATTTAAATAAACTTAATAAAATTCTAAGTAAATTCTCTGACAACACTAAGTTACCGTTATTACCTAATGTTAAATTATAAATTTACTATTGTTGTGCAAATAAATACATATGTTGTTAGAACGTCGAAAACGATCTAAAGACGGATCCGGAGTGGTCGTCCCAAGATGTGATTCGAACGAGTAAGGCAAAGATGGAAGAAATATGGGGAAAACGAAGAGAAGATATATAGATCTGACTTGGTAGATAAGAAAAGAATTGGTGGAAGAGCAAGAACTTTATTGAAAATATAGAGGAGGAGGACAAGAGGATAACATAAACGATAAAAGCTACATCTACCCTACGCTAAGATAAAAAGCCGAAGCTTTGATAAGAGATTTGATGTGTTGTGTTGTGTTGTGTTGTTGGGGTCCTTCTTCTACGTCAAGGCTGTCATTATATAGAAAAAATTAGCCCTAGCCCAATACCAAAAACTCTAGGCCGTTCAGTACAAAAAACCTAAATTATCCCCGGCCTCAGATATGAAAAACTAACTACCCAAAACTTCCAAGCTGATTATGACCTCTTTCTGCTCCGAATTTGGAAAAGTGATAAACTACAAAGGTGTAGATTTAGCTATTATCTTTCTGTAGCTTTTGAAATCACCTCAATCCGATATTTGAGCAGTTAGTTACGGATTTTTTACTAAAACTGGTCAGAAAATCCGCGAATTAATTTTCCGCCACAACAATGCCCCCCACACGTCAATGTTTTGACGCTAGGAAAAGCGTTGACGTGTATCCATCTCTGAACATGCGGAAAATTATATATCCGGCCAAGTTAAAGCCGTAATATGCAAAGAATTTGCTAGTGAATCAGTTGAGACCTAGCCATTGTCGGCCTGTAGATGATCCCTCTTCTGGGTATATCCGTGTGCTCATAATTTTTCCGAGGGCACTTGAATTCAGCCTTATATGGCTGAGTAGAAACTCCATACTTTTCACTAAAATAACTGTACGAACATTGTTGAAAGTCTCTAACCTTTTGCTCTTGAATCCTTTCCTTCAACCTTCTTCGTTGAGTCTTTGTGAAATTCAGTTGACGAGTTTCTTGACATTTGCCCCCCGAGTGTGAGTTTGGTTTTCTTGGCACTTCTTTTCGCATAGGCTCCATATGATAGTTTTGGCACCTTATAGGTTGCTCACTTCTTGTAGCTCGTATCTTACGTGGTTCTTTCTTAGACCATGCAAGCTCTTTCTTGGGCACCCAGATCTTAGTAATCTTACTATCTTGGAGAATATTTTGCTCAATCTCCAACTGAGTAACTACATCTTTCTTAACCCACGCGTACTCAAGATGTCTCGTGCCAGTTCTGGTTGATTTTGGCCATTTTTAACATCTTTTTCCATGCATGAGTATTTATTGAAGTGATGTGGAATCTGCACAGTACACAATCGCTTCACTGTACTCTTACTTTGTTCAACAGTCTCCATCATGTGTATGTCTTGCTCCCCGGATGTGGTAAATTGAGTGTTAACTTGGGCTTGCTCCTCGATTGAGGTAAGATCATCTTGCTCCTCAATGGTTGTATGATCGATATACTCCCCAGCCGAAATGATTTCAGCCGATGTAGGAGCATTGGTCACTACGTTGCAGTGCTCTTCATGCCCCCCGGGTGAGATAGAATTCCCATCGTTATTCTGAAAGTGAACTTTCTCTCTTGTTTCTTTATGTTGAGCTAGGACATAATTGGGCAAGTGTGATGCGGACCTCAGTAACATGTGACTTGGCGGAGATCCTAAAATTCCCCTAGCAGAAGAAGATCCAAAGATCTTAAAAGACAGTGGAGGTCCGAGAATTCCTTGTGTTGGGAATACCTCTTTCTTCTCCTCAATTATAGGCATTGCAAACTCAATGGCCGTAGTATCAGCGATGGATGACACTTCTTTCTTACTGATTGTGGTATCGGCCAACTGTAAACTAGTCATTTCGTCAACTTCTTTGACAGCCGAAATAAAATGTTGGATAGATTCTGTCGATTCATGCACTACTGTGTCAACTTCAGTCTTGTAACCATTTGAGTCAAAATATCTTCGATCTTCAAGTTCATGTACGCTACATAATGGTAAAAATGATTCTTCCTTATTGATGATTGTGGTGTCGGCCCATTGTGGACTAGCCGTTTGTTTGCTCTCCCAAGTAAGAAGGCTATAATACTGCATAGATTCAGCCAATTCGTGTACGGCTGTATCAATCTTAAACTTGCAATTGGTGGAGTTAAAATATTTTTGGTCTTCAACTACTCCACATGATAGTACTCCAATTCTCTCAAGATATCTTTCCATATTTTGAATCACCACCTCACTGTTAGGAACTGACAATAGATACTCAAAGTATTCCATTACTTCTTGCCACGTAGCCATACTTAAAGTATTGTCAAAGATAGACTGAAGCTTTTGAAAACGTTGAGTTCTACTGTCTCTAACTTTTTTGGTGTGATAATCAATATTTTCAATCAGATGATATGGTAATTCACAACCATATCTTTCAACATCCTCAATCAGATAATCCGGTGGCTCATAACCAAAAAGTGCAATATCTTCAATCAAATCATCAGGTAGTTCAACACCATAATAGTTATAATAAAACCACCTTAAAACCATAAAACGAGTTTTTCTCCAACTTTCATTCTTAGTCATTACGAGACGATACTTGTCCCACAATCTTTTCTGCATGATATTCAAAGACATTATACTTCACAAATTGACCAACCTTTGTTATTTTGGCCGTATCTTTCTCGTCAAGAATCCGATTAAAGTGATCTTTGTACTCCTAGAAAGCTGAGAGATATATCTTCAACTTTTGTGATTTGAGTTTCTTCAGATTCGGCTTGTAAAATGCCAGAAAGACTCCTCAAAGTTCACAGATCTGGCTGGATGTCAACTTATAGATTGACCAATATGTAGTCTTTCGGCCTTAACGTTCTCGTACGAACTCCGATTTTGGCGTTCTTAGTATCCAGAGAAAGAGGAAAAACCGTTTTCTAACTTTTGTGATTTGAGTTTCTTCGGATTCGGCCTGCAAAGGGCCGAAAAGACTCCTCGAAATTTGCGGATCTGGCTGGATGTCAACTTACAGATTGACCACTATGTAGTATTTCAGTCTTAACTTCCTCGTACGAACTCCGATTTCGGTGTTCTTAGTGTCCAGAGAAAGAGAAAAGACCGCCCTCTAACTTTCGTGATTTAAGTTTTTTCAGATTCGGCCTGTAAAAGGCCGATAAAGTATCTCAAAGTTCGCGGATCTGGCTGGATGCCAACTTACAGATTGACCACTATGTTGTATTTCGGTCTTAACTTTCTCGTACGAACTCCGATTTCGGCATTCTTAGTGTTTGGAGAAAGAGGAAATATCGTTCTACAACTTTTCTGATTTAACTTTCTTCAGATTCGGCCTGTAAAAGGCAGGAAAAATATCTCAAATTTTGTGGATCTGGCTGGATACCAACTTTCAGATTGATCACTATGTCGTATTTCGGTCTTAACTTTCTCGTACGAACTCCGATTTCGGTGTTCTTATTATCCAGAGAAAGAGAAAAGACCGTTCTACAACTTTTGTGATTTAACTTTCTTAAGATTTAGCCTATAAATGGCCGAAAAATCTCTTCAACGTTTATGGATCTGGTTGGACGCCACTTTTAGTATAACCTTTGACCGGTTTTGATCTCTTTTGAGAAGAGACTCAAAACCGAATAGATATTCTTGTGAATCACTCTTCTCAGACGCCCTCCTTAGTCCCACCGAGTGTGCCAAAAAACTGTTGTGCAAATAAATACATATGTTGTTAGAACGTCAAAAACGATCTAAAGACGGATCCGGAGTGGTCGTCCCAAGATGTGATTCGAACGAGTAAGGCAAAGATGGAAGAAATATGGGGAAAACGAAGAGAAGATATATAGATCTGACTTGGTAGATAAGAAAAGAATTGGTGGAAGAGCAAGAACTTTATTGAAAATATAGAGGAGGAGGACAAGAGGATAACATAAACGATAAAAGCTACACCCTACGCTAAGATAAAAAGCCGAAGCTTTGATAAGAGATTTGATGTGTTGTGTTGTGTTGTTGGGGTCCTTCTTCTACGTTAAGGCTGTCATTATATAGAAAAAATTAGCCCTAGCCCAATACCAAAAACTCTAGGCCGTTCAGTACAAAAAACCTAAATTATCCCCGGCCTCAGATATGAAAAACTAACTACCCGAAACTTCCAAGCTGATTATGACCTCTTTCTGCTCCGAATTTGGAAAAGTGATAAACTACAAAGTTGTAGATTTAGCTCTTATCTTTCTGTAGCTTTTGAAATCACCTCAATCCGATATTTGAGCAGTTAGTTACGGATTTTATACTAAAACTGGTCAGAAAATCCGCGAATTAATTTTCCGCCACAACAACTATTAATTGCAATAAAACGGTGACAATTGTTTATTGAAATGAACACAGAAATTGCTCCGTAGTAAGCAACGATGATAATATTAATTTTTTTTTATCACGTAATCATTTTTCTTGACGCAAACAGTAATCTATTACGAAGAGTAGTAATCCAATCAATCGTTAAACATGAAAAGTTCAAGAAATTCTATTATTTAAATAACAATAGATCCATCATTTTTTTCCACGGAAGCAAGTACTAGCAATCGACCACAGTAATATTAGCACAAAACGCATTGGCTACCAAAGAAACATCAAAGATGTTTGTGATGTTCATGCAACGATGATATGAGTTTAACTACAATGGGCATAAATAAGCATTTTGTAACCATTCGGCCTAGCAAAGAAAGCAGAGAACAAACACCAAACATCAGGCAGTATACAATGGATATATACACACACACACATATATTTAATAACCATAATTTACTATAATAATAATTTAAGATTGTTGGAACTTGTATAAATAAATTATGAAGTTTAGCAAGATTGTATATAAGAGATGAGCAATATAAAAATATTGAGTAAGATTTAGCTTACGACAACATTTTGAGCAAACTGTGAACATCATCAACTCCAAGATAAGGACTTCAGATTCAATCTTGGATAAGGCTATGATTTAACTATGTGCTCTTAAATTATTATTATCTACCTTATAGTTTCAGCATTCCGTGAGTAAGAGTATTCCCAAGGTAAAATGTTCACTCACATAAACAATAAAAAATATTATTAAATACTATTCAAACTTTTGGCGGCCTTAAAACTCTGACACAAATAAAATATGCTATAATGTAGAGAAGAAAAAGTATAGAGTTCAAGGAAGAGTGTGAGCTAAAGAGTTTATTTGGAATGAAAGAGGAGGACTACTTTTATAGAGAGTTAACACCTTCAACATTCAAATCTAGATTTAATATGATTATAAACCTACTATTAAATTTACAAGACCAATAAAATCTCAAAATAAATAAGTGATTACATATAAATTTAAATTCAAATGATATTTAGAAATAGAAATAGTTTGAAGAGCGTAGACTTGTCCAAATAGAACCCGAATAGATATTTGGGCCTATAATCACTTGAACAAATCAAACTAAGTTCTAAAAAGATAAGGTCATGAAACTAGTAACAATTTTTATAGATCCACAATTTCATAACTCATAACTATTCTACTTTTAAGCTATAATTAATTTTTTTTGCAAATATTTTTACAAATACCAAAAATCAAATGGTTTGAACTCCAATCAAATTAACTCAAAATTTCTTATTCAATTAACTCAATCTCTTCTATTAATTAAAAAGCCAATTCTCCAAAAATTAACTTGTAAACCAAAGCAAAACCAACAGCTAAAATAGTACTTGCTTTGGCTGGGGTATACTGTTTACCGCTCATTTGTCAAGGATTTTAATTATTACGTAAATCAAAAACGTGTCCACCGAAAGCTTATATTTGAATCGCCACCTCGTAGTCAAATCTCTCTCTAACAGAACCATGTCAACAAAACACGAAATTAACACTAATCTTGTCGTCCCTTGGAAAAACATATTTTGACGGTCAATATTCTCAACCTCATAAGGAGATCTATCTCCCGCCTTTTAGTCAAAATATATTATACGTTTGACAATATCCTGAGTACTATTCTCTGACATGATGATGTATTTTAGATGATCTTAAATGATTAATTTGATTCGGTATAATTTATGCAATTAACATGTGGGTAATAAAAAGTTAGAGACGTTTGCCCCTTGATTATTAAGAAACCTAATACGTTTGACTAGAGGTTATCTCAAATATTAGTCTTTAATTATCAAGTACAATATTATACTATTTTTACCACTATTAACTGTCAAGCTACCACATTGTTTGATTTCTAAATGATATTTTCAATATACAAAGTCATCGTTCTCGTTTATATTGTAATATACCATTACGAAAGTTATCGAATAGCTTTTCAAGCCCACAACAATAAAAGGAACTTCAAGTTTAATATTTCTTTTGAGTACCTTTTCATCTGTGTGAATGAAAAAAAATGTCCGAAGAGGATTAATAAGTTTTTGGTGGATAGAGTGTTGGATGTATCTTTTTTATTATGTTTTTTATTTGAAAATTGAATTCGATAACTCTTAAAAAAAATTCAAATATTTCAATGCTCTCTGGCTAACTTTGTGCAAAGAGGTTATTTTATATTAAGAAAAAAAATTCAGATTCGGAAGTATAAATGTCTTTTTTTTATGCCAATATTTGATCATTAGAGAATCTATTTTTGCTAGTTTTATATATTAAATCAAAATTTCTATATTCTACACTATTAATTTATTATTAGTCAATTTTTATTTCAATATAACTACAATCACATATTTATATCTACTCGGGGTTAAAGTTTTCGTCGTATGATGTTGCGATTCCTACTTAGGTAATACTATGTAAAAAATATCGGTAGAGAAAAACGTCATTCCATCAAAATAGACTGCATATAGGTGCTTGAATGAAGGTCGCAAATGCTACATCCCCTCGGTCAAAATAGTATTGCTAACGCTCACTCTCAGGGAATATTGTTGGACCGAAATTTGTTCCAAAACTTGACTTGTTTGCCTTCTCATGTGATAACTTCGCTTCAATCCCATTTTATTTTTTATCAATTCATAAACCCTCCTCTCATTTTTGTGTAATCTTATGTATCATATTTTTTTTAGATCACAACTTAATCTAATTTAGATTCTAATTCAAAATTCATTCTAGTTCTAATAATTTGTTTATCAACTTTATAAATCAATGGCAAGCCCAAACTGTTGCTAATTTTTTGGTTTATGATGGCATTTACTGGACAAGAGTGCTCTACCACACGTCGAATACATACTATCAACAGGGAGCAGAATGTTGGTGAAGAGTACTTGATGAATAATTTTTTTTGCTGATGCACTAACATATGGAGATGATATATCCTGACATAGATTTTGCATGTGGAGATCTTTGAATCTTTGATAAGTGAAGGTGGTGAGTGCTGCTAATAAGTAAGTTATAGAGTAGCTATATTATCTCATTGATGAGATATATCCAAATGAGCTACCTTTGATAAGTAAGTTATAGCTCCAAAAATCCTCAAGTTTAAGATGTTTGCTGAACATCAAAAGAGATTGAGAAAGAATGTGGAGAGAGTATATTGAATTCTTCAAATTCATTTTGCATTCATCAAAACTCCTTATCTTCTGTGAGATCGAGAGTTCATTAAAAAAATTATGATAACATGTATTATATTACATAATATGATAGTTGAGGATGAACAAAATGTAAATAGCCTTCAACTATTAGAAGAATTCTTTAACGACAGACCCAACACTAATAGTAACACTACAAACTTTTCATACTTTACTCATCGTATTGCATTCCTAGCAAATTTTATGACTAATAATACACAATTTTGTAATAGACAAGTTCACATCATTTTAAGAAAAGATTTAATTGATCATATTTGGCAAAAATTTGATAATTATGGTTAATTATATAATTTGTAATTATTTATAAATTTTTAATTTTGTAGTGAATTATATAATTTGTAATTCAATGTAATTTGAATTATTTACACACATTTTTAAATTTCACAAATTTATTATTTTTGTTAGATCAGAATTAATCTTAACATATTGATATTCGTTCAAAATCTTATTCAAATTTCATATTGTTATCTATATTAAATAAATTAGAGGAGACGTGAAACAAGGGGCAAGAACTTTAACAAAAATACTGCTGTAGAGGAAAAATTAAGTGGAGGAATAAGAGTGTAAATGTTGGAACAAACAATTATGGACCTACAAGGATAGACGGATCCGAC
>SOPF01028368.1:204911-219648 GCA_012979155.1 Hypericum perforatum | reverse complement strand
ATGGGCTGTTGTGGACCATGTGGCCGTAGTCAGTGGAGGCCGAGTCGATTGATTCAGGATCGAACCGGAGCTTGCTCGAGAAGTCTGAGGTTAGGAGCTTGGGTGGTAAGAACAGTATGGTTTCTGTCCGTTTGAATATATCCAGACCGGACATTAAACGTGTAAGGAATATTACCACCATGAAATATGCAGGGACAGCCATATTCTTAATCTATTTGGATTAAGCTTTGTTTTTTTTTTTTGTTATGGGATGAAAGGTAATGGGAGGGTTTATATAGAGAGAGAGGAGCTGCATGAGAAATGTGTGGGAAGGTTTAATAAGCAGAGGAAGGAAAGTTCTCTCTTTTGTTTCGGAAATTACCGATTATTCTAAGTTGGATCTCGTAGAGAAAATCGGAAATTTTGTCAAAGATACGCAAGGACGGGATATCAAAGTCGTGGCAATAAATGGGCGACCTGACCCTACTTGTCGTTGTTTACGTGTTTATCGTGCTCGTGTAACCATCACGATGATGACCATTCTTACTTCCCTTATTTATTATTTGTTTCGGAATTCTCTGCTTCATTCCCGTGGGCCTTCCGATGAATATTGTAAAATGTAGAGTGTAAGTTAATTTTTCAAAGTGATTCTGAGAAATTTGGTTACAAGTGTAATATTTATTGCTGGATTAATGTCGTTATTCCATGTTTATACTACACTTAAAACTATTGATTTAAATTTGAATAGAATTGTATACTTTTTTTTTGATGGGGAATAGAATTGTATATTGATAAGTAACGAAACTCTCGGTACTTAATATTTATTGAGCATACAATCAGCACACTTGATCAATCCCAAGTTTGAGATTTTGAGGTGTAGGGATAAATTTTGGGTTCGTACATATTTGTTTTTCTTTAAATTACTTCATATAATTTAAGACTTTGATGGTTCTTGGGGATATATGTATGTTAAATATTTAGATACTGTTCATCCTAGAAATATGATATGTCTCAATCGAGTATTTTAGGGGTTATCATTACACAATTGATATAATTTTCGAAGTTATTTGGTGACATACAAATCTACTTATCCAATTGATATTTTGCATTTTCTCTTTGATACCAGGCATAAGTTATAAACACACCATCTTAATTAACATACATATCGGTAGTAACAGATATGATATTTCTCTGTAATATCTTCATTAAAAATAGATGTCTCAAAAATCAAAACAATTAACCCATTCATCAATTACCCTTAATTTCAGATAAATACGTGTATTTTATTATAATCTTCTAATATACAGAATTTGTTTTGACCTCTTAATAAGGAGGGAAAATGGAAGACCCTCTGAGTCTACCAAGTAAAAAAGGCAGCTTAGATCTTATTCAATTTTCAACAGCAGTCAAAGACGGTCAATTGTTTTAATTATGTCCCTAAACCCCATTTATTTTGTTCCTAATTGACCTGTGGGTCAGTTTCCTGATATGGGTCTGAATTAGGTAATCTTCGAAAGCATCATTAAGATTTTCATTAAATCTATACGAAGATATGCAGGAACTCTCACCGATCAATCCATTAATTTCCATACGGAAATTTTTACAATGATTCATGAATTCGGGAACAGGATCCTAATTTTCTTCGTCCCCAGATTTGGTCTGTTCGCAACTAAGGCTACAACTACTACAGAAATGTCAATTACGCACATATTAATCATTACGTTTATGTATCCTTCATCGAATTTCCGGTTGCTTCTCAGTTTTCTCCATGCCTTCTTCGCTCGACCAACGTCAATTTAACTCTTTATTCGGATGAAAAATAAAATTACATACGGTCATTATTAATCATTTATAAATTTAGCAGATAATATTCTTGTCTTTTTACAATCAATCATTTACATTAAGTAAGCTTTGTATCGTCATCTTAAACCACTTTGTAATTATAGAATTATCAAAATATCTTGAATTTATTTTTTTTTCGTTTATTTCTTCTCTCATTGACAAGAAGTCACCATCCGTATACATACGTGCGGCACGTCAAATATAATATTAATTAAAAAGTTATCCTCGTATTTGACCTGACAGTAACATTAGCATAAGTAATTATTGGGATCTAATGCTGTAGAGTCGATCGAAGTTGTTAAATTTGAGTTTTAATTGTACGCAGAGAATTTGTCGCATAGGAAAATATTATATATAGCTAGAGAACAATACCATGCCATGCACTCGAGAGTACATATTGATGATAAGGAGGGTTGAATTGTGATAGGAATTGTATTTTTCGAATAGTATATGTAGGATTTTTTTGAAAAAAACTAAAAATTATAGGATCAAAATACATTTTTTTTTACACAGACTAAGATTACATAAAAATTATCATTGTTGCAAAAAATAAAAATACATAAAGATATGCATGTTAAATATTTTTTGCAAAAATTCAAAAAATCATAGAATAAAAGTTAAAAAAAATCCAACCGAGCTAATATCATATAAAAATGTTATTCTTATAAAAAATTATATAAAAATACACATATCAATATCGCATGAAATAAATGTCTATATCGCATAAGAAATTATGCTTACAGTGTACCTAGATTATGATATGGATTGATTTTTAGAATCTGTAACCAATCTATTATCATAATAGGATCTAGACAGAAGCTCCTGCCTCATTTCATGGCATATGCAAGATTTAAAAATTTATTTATTTATTTATTTGAAAAACATACAACTAAGTTTTTTTAAACGACTTAGTATTGGATGCCCACGATACAAAGTTTAAGCAATATAGAATCTTTAAACTATAAATAAGTTTAACAAGTATATATATATATATATTATTGATGTATTTCAAATAAGTTAGAATCAAATTTTCTTTTTCAAGTTGAATTAATTTTGTTTGGTAAACATACAATTAACATTTCAGGAGAAGATATAAGACCTGATCTGAAATGATCCGGATATATTTTAACCCATGGAATAATAAAATAGCATATAGAATTTCAAGGATCATACCCATAAAGTTAGTTGGAAATAACCAATTCAAATAATGAATAATTCAGAGTGTAATCTTTGATCTATAAATTTGTTACGTTAAATAGGATCTATCAGATAGCATCTTTTACCGTGTTTGATGTAACAACATTTATATGATAACATAAAAATTGTAAACTTTATGGTTTTTCGGTTTCATATTTAATAATCCATAATTCTATGGTGATGATTATTAACGGCTAACAAATAGACAGACTCGATCTCAAATATTACTTTTACACATCTAACATACTTGGCAATTAAAATTTTAAAACCCAAGAAAGTTTTCCTTTCCGCATGCCAAAAACAGTAATAGTTAGGCTAACCTAACAAAGGACAGCAACGCCAGTTCATAAATTTGGCAGGCACATATAACTTTTGAACGAAATATTATAAAAAATTTCTATATTCTTTGACACCCTCTTACTCAAATATAAATATTCCAATGAAATTTGTTCTAGTTTGATTAATCTCATGAAATGAATTTATTCTATATTCTAACACTTCCGACAATTATGAACCATGAGATTAACTTAATCTTAAGATTGAGGCAACTGGGATGCAGACATGCAGATCGTATAAGCAGAAATTTGGAAATTAAATCAAGATCAGCTGGCAATACTGAAAAGCCCGGGCAAAAGAACATGGGTAGCCAATTGACAATTCCCACGGATTGAGAGGACTATCATAAGATCCTCAATATCTTCATAGGGATCCAACCGAGATCACGTGGTCCTAAAATTACAAACAACAACTCATGTACCTTCTTTGCTACCACCGCCAAAATCTATCTATCAATTGGGATGATGATGGAATTACCTAGTTTTAGAGTGATGTGTGTATTTGTTTTACATTTTGCAGAAATGAAAAACTTTGATAAGAAGAATAACAGATAAGGACAATAACAAAGTTCAATTTTACTTAAGGTATTGAAATTTATGTCAATCTCACTAAATTTATGATTTTTTTTTGAAAATTTAGAATTTTTGTTATGTATAATTGAACATGTTTAACCAAATTGAAAATTATATTGTTTGGTTCAAATTTTGACAAACATAATCATTGGCGTAAAATTTATTAAAAACATAGACTCTAATTGGTACTCTTCCCTCGCACACTCTATTTTAATAGATTCTCCATTTGTCCACCAATGATCCGATGAATAAACTCATGAAGATCTGCAACAAATATGATAATAAAGAGAGAAGACAAATTTACAGTACATGCATTAATATTGTTGACTTTTTTTAAAATTCGATAGCTGTTGTTTCTTTATCTTTCTTGTATTAGCCGACCAACACTAACTAAATACATGATGATTAGACATGTTAATTAAATTTTTCAAGAGGAGGACGTACTTTCAATTAACTGATGTTGCTATACAGCGCCAAACCGGTTTGAAGGACTCCAATTTCCACAAGGCACACACACCATGTTCATGTTGTTGAAATATTTTGGATTTATTATCCATGCAAATCAAAGTTCCCGTTGGCCGTAGCTGTCATGTTTTTTGGAATTATTTTCCTTCCGATGTGTTTTTCTTCCAATGTGCTGAAAAGTTGGAGGTTGGACCATAAACAACAGTACGTGGAATAATCCGTAGTACGTAAGGATGTTGAAATCTCGCCCGTAACAAATGTTAATCGGGAAAAAATCTCAAACAATCCCTAACATAAAAAGAAAACTATAACTTTAATTTTTTATGAATATGTAATTTAGATACTTAAATCTAAATTTTAAGATTTATACAACTTTGAGCTTTATTTTTCTCTTAACAAATTTTTTCTTTTTTGCGAGAGTGAGATTTGGATCACCAATCTCTTGAAAACAAAAGTTATTTTATCATCACCAATGTCTTTAATTTAGTTTTATCTCTGTGTATATCAGTAAATAACGCCGGTTTAATTTGTTGTGTATTTAATTAGCCAATTCCGGTAACATAAACATAAGTAATGCACCAAACGCGGTTCTGACAACAAAATCGCGAGTGTCTGAAGAAGATAAACATGAGTTTAATGGGTTACATGGCATTGCCATATTCACAGAAACTTTTCTTATGCAATTCCAATCATGGTGTAAATTTGTCTCGGTTTTGGAGATTTAAATAGGATTAGAAAGAGTTAGGAGGTCCACGACAAAAAAATGATTCATGCTTTACGATATGTGACACAAACTATTCAAATGTTTGCCAACATGTATGCTAAATTGGACAAATTTCAGCGACTAGTTTTAACAAGAACTATATAATTTTTTATACTAATTTTCAATACATTATAATTTAACTATCAATGTACTCTTGAGACCTTAAAATTATAACAGAATTTTTTTTTCATAAAATGTGTACTTAAAATGATTAAAATATTATAAATAAAAAAACTCTCTACACTCTCTTCCTGTGTCTTCATGAATACACATGGCTAAATTTTCCTGTTCTGCATTATTGGGAGTTCCTCACTGTAGCCAACGCCAAAACGTAGAGGGTCGTCGAGGTTGTCGTGACCTGAGGCGTAAAAGTGACAGGAACTCGCTTTGGTCTGATTCTCTGGCCGGCGTGGGGACTTTATGGAAGCTGGAGTTCGAACTATATTTATTTGAAAGTTTCATGTGGGTTTAATTGAAACTTTGGTTATCTTGTAGTTCTTCCAGCACGTCTCTCGGATGTAGAGCTTACTTGATTTGGAGTTGGAGTTGCACTGATTTGATTTTAATTGACGTTGAAGCTTTTAATTTATTGTTTGAAGTTGAAACTTTTATTTAAAGTTGAAGTGTTTTTTTTTCTTTGAATATTCCACCTTCCACAATGGTTGAAGTGGAGACGATTGTTGAAGGTGGGTGTCAGGGTCAATTGCGAAAAGGGAGGTCGGGGAACATGGGACGAGAGATAAATGTTTTTTTTTCTAGGGTTATTTTTGTTAGTGCATAAAGAAAAAGGGAAGAAGATGGAGAGGAGAGAGAAATGGAGGGAGTTGAGAGGTTTTTTTATTCTTAAAGTGGGGTCATCTTAATCATTTCATGTGGACAATTCATTGAACAAATTTTTTATTCTAGTTTGAGAGTCTGGAGAATATAATAATAATTAAATTAAAAAAAGATTAAATTAGTAAGAAAATTAAGTCTATTTAATTTTATCTTAAGGTTCAATATGTAATTATCCTTTTTAAAAGTATTCTGTAACAATTTTGAATTAAATATAAAAATTTAAATACTTTGTGTCATCACTTTTGAGAACGTGAAGTATATTAATATTTACAGATACAAAGTTAAATATTCACTGGATCAGCGACAAATCTCACTTTAACTAGAAGGATGTTACACAATTCGCTAATGGGCAGCTGCCTAATTAGATTAGAGGCAAAAAGCAAGTTCTAAACGTTTGACAAAGAGAGGCAACTTGCATATAAATCGATATCATAAGCTTAGCGCGTGTGTTATGATGGGCTGTCTGCATTGTAGGGTTTTTTTTAAGGGAGCTTCTTCCTCACAATTATTTGATCGAATTTTCGATAAATTTTTTTGTTGTCTATCGTCGGAGTGCGACCGTAAGTAGTTTTGGTTTGTACGAAAATATGCAGTTCTATGCGACTTTGGAAAAAAAACTGGCACATGACACAGTTTTGTGTAAAAACTTCCCCAATCGAGTCTATAACCAAAGGTTTGCTAACTCGATATAAGACGCTGACGTTTCTGGTTTGGCTAGGAGTGGAATACATAATAATGCGCAAGAATGTGCGACTGTGTGCCTATATATAGTGGTTATTTATTCATTCTAGTTTGTTCTCAAGGCATTTGACCAAAATAAATAGCTGTAAATTCTGTGTGTCTTATTCAGAGGAAAAAAAATCAAATGTTGAAATAAATTATAAAGTTATATATGGTCAAATTATGAACCAAAAGCTTAATACGAAATCGCACTAGACCAACCCCGTCCAAGCTAATGAAATCGACAACCAGCCTTGTTCCCTTGTGAAACAAATTAATTATTTTTCAAATACATAACTAAACCCTAAAACCAAAATAGTACGAAACCTATACTGAGATCTGGTGGGATCAAAGGTTCCACGTAAAAATGCATGGTATGGCCCATTTTAATTACACCAAAATTACATGGTATGGTGCGGATTTTTATTACAACCAGCCACATCGATCTGAGCCTTTTTTCGATGAAAATCGATACCAACACTTACTTAGAAGATTGAGGTCCATAGAGGAGGTCGAGATTCGGCTACCAACAGAGCTCAGGGACGGTAGTGGTTGTGGGTGGCGGTTATGGCTGTGGGCAGTACTCTTTCTTTGGCCGGGCTTTTTTGGTTTTGTGAGGCGATAAATCCAGAAGAGAAGTGAAGTAAGAATAAGAACAGCTAATTTTTAGGTGGCAAATTTATTAAGTTTTCTAGTAAATTTTAAATGTACCTCCAGTAATAATTAAAATAACTATATACTCAGACAATTGTTACGCTGATTCGATTAGTGTCAGACGTCGTGTCATTGTGGGAGAGCTGGTCGTTTTGTGATTTTTTTAGTCAAAACCGCATTGGACTATGCACTTTTGTGGAAGCAAGAATGCCGACAATTATGCAAGTTTATACCGACTCCAGATAGGGAAAATATTCCCTTAGGGCCCCATTCGTTAATTATAAGGAGGATTAACCACCTATAATAAAAAAAACTAGTCCAATAGGGTGCTTTACAGACAAATATTTCGAGCAGACAAGATGGAAGTTTCTGATGAGAAATTGGGATTTGGATTGGGCACGAACTCTGCAAGCCAGTATGTATTGTACAGAATCTGGGTGAATGGCATTGACAATTTTTATGCGATACCGATATTTCATTCATGCAATAATGACATGTATTTTTGCATATTTTTTATTTTTATGAAAATGTCATTTACGTCATGTGATACCAACTCATAAATTATTTATTTTGGTTATGTGATTTGTTTTTCAAAAAATTCTCTAACATGTATATTTTTTATTTATTTAGAATAATTTTTTTCATGTGATATTGACTCATAAATTTTTTCAATTAAGCCCTGTGATTTTTAAAATATTGCAAAAAATGTCATTCATACGATTTGGAAATTTTATTTAACACCTAGTCCAACCTTGGGAATTGAATCCCCACCACCATCTCCCTTTTCAAGCGCTTCTACGAGTTGCACCCCATACTTGTCAAATGTGCATTTCCACTTATTTGGATTAGATACGGAATTTCATTCCGTAATGTACTCATATTTAATTTTTGTGATATTGACTTTTTTTGTGTGATAATGACATTTTTCATGAGATAACAAGAAGTATATATTAATAATTTCATTTATTATTGCGAGATTGATGTGTTCTTCTTGCGATATCGGCTCATATTGATTTTTTTAATTTTGTTTCATGATTTTTGAAATTTTGCAAAATATCTCCACATGCATATTTTCATTTTTTTGCGAAAATAATATTTTTTTTTAGATACACACATTTTACATTTTCTCGTATTTTATCAAAACCATTAGTAGATATTTTTACTAGATCAAAGTAATTCGATTCTCAAAGAGAAACAAACTAGCCACTGCAATTTGTTTATTTATACCAATCGTTAACTTTATAAGTATTGAATTCACCAATTCAAATTTTAATCAAATATTATTTTTGAAATGAAACTTATTTTTTAATAAATATTTAATATCATCTATCTATTTAGTAGAACTCAAAACACTTTTTTTATATAAGTTTACCAAATTTTAACATTGGCAATGGTAAAGTGATTATTGTGACGATATATTATGAAAGAGAATTTGCCATCATGGGTGTCAGTCAGCGGTTAAAGTGTGAGATATTGTCAATTATAGAGTAAAATCCTTCTAAAAAGTGATATAGGTAGATCGAAAAAAATTATTAGTGTAAAGAGATTATCATATAAAAGTGTACATTTTTTCTTCCACAAAAATCGTAACATTAGAATTTGAATAAAAAATGCATAAATAAGAAAAAATTACTTTGTTTATATTCAAATTATTCAAATTTAGCTTATTACGTCATTAACATGCTATATTTTATGGATATATTCTTACGAAATAATAATAAATCACAAAATAGTATCTTAAAATATTTCTAAAATTATATAATATGTAAAAATATATATTTATTACCAAATATCATTTTATGTAAAAATTGATACGAGATTTCATCACAAAATTTTCTAAAAAAATATCATTTATGACGATAAAAAATTATCACATTTTTACATTGATCTCGATTCAAGATCAATTTTTTTTATCAGTTTAAAAGTATTATCACTATATAAGATAACTTTACAGAGGTTAGGTTTCACCGTAAATGAAAATAGTAGAAAATTTGGTGGCCTACAATAAAAGAAGATCTATGGCACCCGAGTAAAATCATAACTAGCATTCCATCATGATTCCAATGCATGTAATTTATTTCGTTTTTACACACTGTAAGGTTCTTTTCAGTAGACAGTTAAACGTGATTAAAACCGTGTTTTTATAGATGGATTGCCTTCCTAATGAACATTTTTTCTAAACCATTATTTCCTTCTCTAGCAAGAAGTATAAACCAGTGGTTTTAAAAAAGTGACCAGTCAGATTGCTAACCAAGTCAAAATGCAACTTAATTTTAGCTAAAAACCAAATAGTAGTCTAATTGTTCAATATCTGGTTAGACCGTAAGATCAACCTACTACGGGTGACCTAAGTCAATGAGAGGATGAAAAAATGACTAATCAAACATTTTCAAAAAATGCTAAACGTCGTGAAAAAAAATTCAATTGATAGTTTTCTAATTTATGATGCTTTTAACCAACAAAAATAAAAATATAAGTTTACTAATCTAACCTAATTTCATGACATTATTTAAAATTGATCTCTTTTTAATTGTTAAATTAATTTTCGAATATTTTATTTGAATAAATTGTACATCAAGGTTGGCAAATATTTAAAATTATCAGAAATTTTTTCACAAAAATAAAATTATTAAACCTTATTTAATAATTATTAGTATTTTAATAAGTCCTAGTTCGATCACTTAAGAAGGTGAACCAGCGAACCGAAGATTTCTGGTTAACTTTTTGATTTATTTTTTAAAATATTGGGTATCACCACACCAGTGAAATGCAATTATTCCTCAACTAATTGATCAGATTTGAATCAAATTGAATGATAAATGAAAGAATTTTCTGTCGAGTTTTAAAATTATCAGCTTTTTTTATATAAAAATAGAGTTATTTACCTTATTTAATAATTATTAGTATTTTAATAAGTCATGGTTTGACCAGGTGAACTAGAGAAATAAGATTTCTGGTTAACTTTGCGATTCGTTTTTTAAAATATTAGTATCAATACACCAGTGAAATTCAAATATTTCCTAAACTAATTGATCAGATTTGAATCAAATTGAATGATAAATGGAAGAATTTTCTGTCGACTTTTATCAACAAGCTACTTCTCATAATTTAAACTCCCAACTTAAAAACTGCCTGGTTTGGATTGCAATCTATGTGCAAGGCAGAACAAAGAGTACATGCCCAAATCCCGATAAACGCCTTTCATGTGCAAGAAAGAAATTAGAAACCCATCGTATCTTCACTTTTTAGACATACCTCCCATTAAATATAACTGTACAATATGACACTGCTCGTGTCCGAAGAAGATCGCGGACCACGAGAGATAGAAACATGAAAACCAATAGTGATTACTTAAGCCTTCAAAAGTATTTCCATTATAACCAACGGAAGAAATTATGAAAAATTAGTTTAAAAACTTTCGAGTTCAAGTCATCAAAACCAATTAATATTAATAAGTGATAAAAAATATTTTGCTACATTCAAAAAAAATTATCCGGCTCGAATAAAAAAAACACGAAGTATTATAAAAATGTACTTTCATTGTCAGATCTCTTAGGTAGTTCCCGTGGGCGCATCCCCTTTCACATTCCACGCTGTGTCGTTTGGATATCCATGGCGTTGGTACACGATTGATGTCTAGTCCCGAAGCGACATTCACGTTCAGTGTACTTGGGGACGCCCACGTCAACTCTACGTGGTAGTAAAACCAAAAGGCTGTTATTCTCTAACTAGTTCGTGATCTACTCCAGGGATCTCACAACCAGGCCAGAGCTGTAACCAGGCTTTACCCAAATCCAAGAGATATATCTGTCTGTACTCGTTGATACTCTTATCGTACTTTTTGTTGTTATTTGATTAGATTGTAAATTACTTGATTTAATAAAAAATTTATCATCAAGACCAAATGGAGCACAGCACCTAGTGAATAAGATATCACATTTCTAGTAAATTAATGTCTAACATATCACATATCTAGTAAGTTAAGATATCAGATAGTTCAATACTTTTCGGTTGTTTAACTAAAATTAGTGCACATTATTCTATCGATGCTGTGTACTTTTGATTCTATTGATGAATATTGAATAATAACATTTTCATGTAAATATATAATTTTGATCACACGAAAGAAAAGGGAGGAAGATTCATATTTAAAAAAGGTTTATGAATCGTTTTGTCCGGTCCGGGGACTGGATTTAATGGAAATTTCGGAAAGATTTGATCTCCTCGGAGGAATGAACACAGCTCATCAGTTTCTTACAAAACCAAAAGAGTACAGCTAGCTAATCATCTTCTCGATTATTTCGATTTGAAAGCTTTAACTCCCAAGCAATCTACATACAGCGTTTATTACTGGGTCACAGACAGGCAAATAGCAGTCAACATTTGTCTCATGCCCGGTCAACCTAGACATTCAGTTTTCCGCAATCCCCCGTCATGTCGTCACTTCACCGTCATGGATTTGCTCAATCTTGCATTGTCTGACGGAGTCGCTCAATCTTGCATTGTCTGGTTGACGTGGTTGGTAAAAGTGATCAGAAGAGCATCTACCCGTTAGGACAGCCTAAGTTTCCTTTTGTCTTGAGGACCTGACTGAAAAAAATGGAATCATTTGGAGAAAGAAAAAAAATACAATGGCCCACGTATAAGTGAAGTAGACGTGGCCAAGAATTGAATATAATTTGTAATTCGATTTGATTCGATTCGTTAATAATTCAATTCGATTCATATATTATTCGATTTGTCAACAATTTGATTCGAATTCGTCATGGTACGAATTGAATTATGTTTAAGATTTTAATAATTTGTCAAACTAGGGAAGTTAATTCGAATTTGATTCGAGTTAACTTCATATTGAATTTGATTATAATTTGTATATAATATATATATTGGTGTAAAAATATCTCAAACTCAATTATTTACTAAACCGTAAATCCTAAACCCTAAACTCTAAACCTTAAAATCCTAAAATCCTAAAACTCTAACTCAATTATGTATTAAATCATAAACTTTAAATCTTAAATCTTAAAGCCTAAAACCCTAAATCCTAAATCCTAACTTAATTATATACTAAACCCTAAATCATGAAATCCTTAAATCCTAAATTGTAGACAACTTATTTTGGCGCATTAAGTGCAAACTCAAACTTTAATTTATTTCTTTTTCTAAAATAATGTTAAACATTTATTCCTTATTTTTAAAAATTTTAATTAAATATTAAATATTTAAGAATCAATTTCAGATTCTATTCGGATTCAATTCGAATAGAATATGATTTAATATTTTGATAATTCAAATTCAAACGAATTCGATTAGAATTCGAATGGTGGTCAAGTCTACCATCAACTATGTAGGATGGGTAACCTAAGCTCCAAGAAAGAGAAACGCAAAACAACTTAGCTGGCGCAAAGATGTTAAAAAGCAGTAGTACTCAGTACTAATCCAGAGAGATTGGTAAAAGAAGAAGAAAAGTACTTGGATTGTTTCAGAACATATTTGGAAACTAAAAAAAAGGGAATTGTTTTTTGGAATTCCATTCAAATTGAAAATATTAATTTTCTTTTATAAATGGCAAGACTACGTAGATTTAAGAACACGAATTGTGCGCAAGTATATATCACAACCCTAATTCAATAGGTTTTTAACAAAATATATACAAATTAATTCAAACCCTAAACCATACAATGAAACACTTTCGGGCATCCTTTTGCCCAAGAGTATAAAGCTGTTGTGGAGTTCTGAAACATGGGAACGCATGTTTTAAAATAGGCCCAGCAGTAAGATATTTCAACTAAGATGTATGAAGAGATGAGGGGATTAACTATAGCCTGGCCCAGTGCTTTCGAGTTTCCGACCACGAAGAAAATAAGATATATATACGATGGTAACTTCGTTCATGACAATCAAATTGACGCAGACGATCAATGTTTTAATACTCCTCAATTCACAAAAAAGCGTGAATGAAGTTCTTAATTCTCGAGAAGAAACAAAGATATACTATCAGATAACATATTTTACATCTATACCACCACCGGTCTATCTGCCTATAAAGTAAAACTATTATTTTTTTTCACAACAAGTACAAAACTGATGTTAAGAAATACTGAAGAGTTTGATGCGATGATATTGAACAACAAAAGCCTAAGAAAAACAAAAGGGAGAACAAAAGAACCATTTTTGAAGATCTACTCTCTACTGCAACATAGAGGTTTGAACACCTAATTGTATGCAAGTGCATAAACTACCAGTATGGATCTCAAATTGTGAAGGGGTTTATAACATGATAATTATATATCAGAAAAACAGGGCTCAAAGTGATTGGCAAATAATTACAACTGGCGGTAGAGCTTACTCAGTTATCTAAAAAAAAGCACGCCTTGTAGAATAACAGATCAGCAACCTGTACTTTCATACCTTAGTCATACAATATAGAATCAATCACGATAGACCGTTACATGCAAAGGTGACAACCATAACAGTATTTAGTAGCAGAAATGAATGGATAACCATTTGTTTATAAGCATAGATATGTTCCACTAGCACACTTTCCACCTCCTCAGCACATATGAAAATCCTTAACAAACTAGCATCCCTTCAGCAGACATCTAAATCATGTATTTTCAAACCGACATCTAGTTCTCCACTGTTAGAGAGTGTCTCACATTGGAAGTTGCAAGTGAGATAGGTTGGTCTATAAGGTGGAAGGATATAACTACTCATTACCTTAAATTTTTTTATAGGATATGAAAACTCCAATACGGTATCAGAGCCAATTGCTCTAATGAACCAATGAGCTCATATGCTTGCACGACCTCTATTTGAAAGCACGAGAAGCATTGTTAGGCCTTTGCAAATTATAGTCCGATGGGCTTCATTTAAGAGGGGCGTCTTGGAGAATATTCCACATCAAAAGTTGCATATGGGATGTGTTTGTTTATAAGATGGAAGGATTCACCTACTCACTACCTTAAAGTTTTGGATAGGATATGAAAACTCTAATAACAACATGTATATGTAATAAATACCATCAGAAACACGTTAAAAGATGTAAGATTCATCCATGATCTTCATAGGAGAATGGATAGAATTTTAGAAGACTTATGCACAACACAAAATCTTCATTCTAGAACTCCCCAAAATGTACTATGCATAGCATAAAATCTTTGTCCCAGCATCCTTCGTTTTGTACTTCTTCTCGAGTAAACTCCATAGCTCTTTAGCGGTCTTGGCTAACGTGTAGACATTATTGTGATACCCCATATATGTACTGAGTGAAAAACTTAAGTAATTTGATTATTACTATCCATACCAACAAGGTGCACCTTCTTTTTGGGCACACCTCCTGAAAGAACTTCAAGGTTAAATGCGTTTGGTC
>SOPF01028368.1:170963-204901 GCA_012979155.1 Hypericum perforatum | reverse complement strand
TTTGGGCACACCTCCTGAAAGAACTTCAAGGTTAAATGCGTTTGGTCGAAGGTAGGATCAAGATAGGTGACCTCTTGGAAAGTTTTCCATAGTGTGTGCGAATAAGGACAAAGCATGCAGAAAAGACCCATGTTGGTACAGTGGAGCCAGTCAATAAAATCACAGGGTGTTACAGTTGTAGAGCATGTCGTCTAGTCCATTCAAGATGTAGTTATAACACAGGAAGTCACTATGACTCCATACGCCAAGAGCATTTATCTTCTATTGATCCATCTCATTCTCAGCAATCTTCGGTGTCACCTCTTTCAGGAACTGAACGAGGTTGAGCATGGTCAAATAGAACATCATCTTCTATTACTACCTCTTGAACTTGGTACCGTTAAACTTTGTTGGCCTTTCGGCTTGGACAGTTTTCGGAACTGCTAGTATGATGCTTGATGATGCCATCTTCAAGTACTCAAATATTGTCCTATAATTGTTGGTGATCGAGATTAATGTACTTGATTAGGATCGGGTTATAGTCAAGGCAAGTGTTGAACATTTTCTTCGTAAGATGAGATTTTTCCGTATATTTTAGTGTGTATGGGTTATGGCAATTGTCCCTAAGATACAATGATTGTTCGTGCATTTTCAAGAATATTGCACACGTATCTCAAAATTTTTGGGCGAACCCTTATGTACCCAAAACTTTTGGACTCAAATTTTTATTGTGTGAAGAATGGGGGATGAGAAGAAGATAGATAATGCAAGAAGTGCTTTGCTGCTCGGATAGATTGGAAATGAGGGGAGGAGGACCTATTTATAGGCTGGCGATAGGAAACATGCAGGCACTCTGCAGGGACTCGTCCGTTGGCTGTCAGCCTGATCTGAATGGTCGTGTCTCTTCAGAGAGTTTCTGGATAAGCCTTGCTATCTATCTGTTAGGTCCTTCGTATCCCTTTGGAAGTCAGCTTTATCTAGCCTCGTCGAGCCCCTTCATAATCATGTCCCTTCGCCTTCCCTTCGAGAGTTTCTAGAGGCTTCTGGATAGACTCTAAGCCCGTCGCACCTCTTTGATGCACATCCAGTAGTCATCGGAATTTTTTCAAAAATTTAAAGTTCCTCGCGATGTGTCAAGTGCACCTCAATGCACCAAGAACCCACTTCCGACCTTAAACCCGTACCCCATCTTGTACCCGTACTCCTGCTCGGACGATATTTCGCACCTGGCAGCGAGTCAACCATGTTAAGAGGTAAGGAGAAAATTTCCTTCTAAACTTGGAAAATTTCTTTGCGTTAATCAATGTGGTACACAACATTATACTTCCCTTACCACCTTACTTGACTTTGAGCTTTTAGACCTCATAGGCTCATTCAATTCCAACACTCCTCTCAAGCAAAATTTTATAGTGAGAGCCAAACTACCGACTATTGAAAAATCAGGTAAGTGTTCCATATCATCCTATTCATACCTCATATTTGGCATTCATTGTTTGCCGACGACATTTAGAAATGAGGAACATTAGTTAATCAGTCCTATTTATCGGAGATTACCAATTATTATGTTTGATTCGGAGGTCGTGGGGCAAATTGAAATGTTCGATATGTTCACGCAAGTCCTGTTTCAATAATTGAAAATTTACCGATTTCTTTCTCATGTTCTTAAAGTAGTGTGAAGACGATCAAATTTGGATGCTAAATAAAGTTTCACTGCCGAAGCTAGCATGTAATCAATTATCAAAACCTATTGCCATCATGATACTACTAATCTTTTTAATTTCTATTGATGCTACATTAATGTACATGGCTAAGCTACAACAATAATGATTCACCGAGTGATCCTCACTTTAAAATTAATAAAAAATGTTAATTTGGTAATGTTATTATATCATCACTAATGCACCAAATTTCGTTGATCGGATTTCGGGGTCACCGAAAAGATAAAGCCGTCGGTGTCCTTCATTTGCACGGATGGGCCAAAAGCCTAATAATCTCCTAGCGGGTACCAAAAAGGTTAAAAGAATAATATAAGGGCGGCTGCTTTTGATGTCTCCTAATAACCAGAAACATGCAAATAAAGTCCGAAACATTCTGTAGGTGCTATGGGGGTACCTGTAAGCCCATATATTTTTGGCCGAAAAGCTTGTTGTCATTTGTGTTTAGTGGCTCTAATCTTTATTTTATTCACTTTACGACAGAGGGTTCCCCACCTGTTCTTTGCCCTTTTTTTGGCTGCTTCCCCTCGTGTCTCTAAACCTAATAATCAACTGTTATGAATTAATAAATTATCTCAAGCGCGGGCATGGGATTCAATTCTTCTATTATTATTTTTAGACGTGGTGTTGCACGAGAGTCCAAGTTATCTAACCTGCGAAAGAGTTTCGCAAGCATCTCCGAGAGACTCGTATGCAACAAGAATGGCAAGAGAAAAATTGTGTTGTTGATACCATGTGTAATTGTGTCCAAATAATAAGCTATGGTATTATTTTTTCAGCTACTCCTTCGATTAGTTACTCGTTGTCTGTGTAGAGAACTTGGAAATTAATTTTCTTCAATGTACTTGCTCAGTGCGCTGGCATGGGAATGGGGATATTGAGGTCAATTTTTCCTTTTTTTTTATTAGTCATGATGTTGCACAAGAATATATATCATCTCTTGTGTCGGAGGGTTCGGTGTACTTGATTAAGATCTAACTTATTATATAGTCGAGGCAAGAGTTGGAGTGATGACTCTTTCTCCGTAAGACGAGATTGTCCCATATATTTCAGTGCCTACGGACTACTACAATCGTCCTAAACCCATACAACGACTAGTATGCATTTCCAATAATGTTGCACTATGTTTCTCTAAATTTCGGACAAACTTTATATACCCAAAACTTTCGTAAGAGAGAGGAGAGAAGAACAACTATTGCTAATAAATGTTAGAGTTTATAGAGGATCTAGACGTGTTCTAAACATCATGAACACATAAATAGCGTAAGCAAAAAGGATCAGATTATGACTTCCGTCGAGCTTCGGTTTTAATTCTGACAAAGTTCCGTGGCTCTTCTAAGTTATTGCTCTCGCCCCTTGTTGGTGCTGGGATTCTAAATGTGTGAGTGAGTTTAGGGAACCACAAAATTGTTGTATTTATAAGGTCTTCATAACCATCAATAGAGAATATTATGATTTCATAATATAGGTCAGTCTTGCCTACATATGGACCATATTATATGAAAAAATATTTTCTGTTTATAGATTGATCTTGAGAGATCTTTTCCTTAACTTAATAGAAAATATTATTACAATGAAAGCTTATGCAATAAGTTGTTTGGACGGATCAAATGGCAAGAGAAGTCTCCTTATATATGTGTTAAATTGACATGTTTAGCATTTTTCAAAAGACAAAATTCCAAAATTATGTTCAAAGATCACTCATATTTTTTAAGAGATATGTCCATTCATTTTATTTTATTTATTTTAATTATTTACCAATTTGTATCTTTTATTTTTACTTCTTAAAATTCAAAAGACACCAACATTATCTTACACGTAAAAGAGTTCTGCGGGCGTGACTTGGAGACTCGGTTACAACACACATGACCAAAGAGATAGTTGCTCGACGTGTAAGTAGATAACTTGGAGGATTAATTTGCCTCACTATAATTGTTCCAGTGCGCTAACATGTGCCTAATTGACATAGTGAGCTAGCTAGTTGTCGCTAAATACCACCTAACCTTGAAGCGCGCATGCTAGTAAACGAATCTAGGAGGCCAATTAGTGTATAAGTGGGGTCAAAACCGACTGATATTAATTTTAAAAATTAATAGATAAGTTGTAGTTCAGGGTAAAATGCCACAGAACTCGTATAAACTGGTTATTTCCAAAACTAATTTGAAAGACTTATATTATATTCGTAAAAAGATATTTGACCTAATAACAAAAAAAAAAGTATTACAACTTGATGAAAATGCAAAATTTAAATCATCATAAAGTATAATCTTTCTGTAAAAATTTACACAATTTGCGGACTAGTTCTTTGATAAAATGCGATAGCCGTGTCGGTGGAAATGTTGCTTGCGCATGGATAATCCGCTTAATTGTAACCAGCAACCACATTTGTATATAAAAAAAGTTACACATGGATCGGTGAAAAAAAAAACTCTTTAGGTGGTGTCACTAATAAATACCTAAAACAATTTATCTACTTCTCGAAACTTTCGCCAGATTTCTTCCCCAGATATATCTATTCGATCTTCGCAACAAGGACCTCTAAGAAAAGCAACTAATATCCAATTATCCTTAATTAAATCAAATTAAAAATCCTTTGTCCAGGTGATAACATCTTTTTCGGATCAAACATTAATTTCCTCTCACTGAAAGTCGTCCATTTTGATCCAAAATGCTTCTTCCATTTCTCTTTAGTGCTATGTTCCGGAAGATACAGCTTAATGCTAATTCCGGCTCTCTCACAATAGTTCACAATTTCTTTGTTCTGGTCATCGTGCAATTGCCAATTATCGAATGAACTCGACCGGAGAAATCCCACGGCGTAGAATATCTCCTCGTCCGGTATCACCGCCGACGTCCGGTCATCCCATCTGCGCCATTAAAAAGTCAACCCGAGTTATTTCAAAAATCGTATCCAACTCGAACATGTATTTATCGGTTAAGTAAAACATTACGTACTTGTCGCGTCTCATAGGGTAAAAAAGGACGATCCCTGGGGAGACGTTTCGTTTGAGGAGGATGTCCTTAAAAACGACGGCGTCGAAGTCGTTGATTCGAGATTTAGGAAGGAAGAGGTTTAGCCACGGGTGAGGAACTTCCCATAGCCCTTGGGATTCAAGCTTTAGCTCTCCACTTCTAACCCTGTCCAAAAAGTCAACGAACCCGACATCTCTCTGGAACATAAATCCCTCCACGAAGTTTAATCCTTGGAACAGATCTTGTAGGTCCTACATTAATAGTTAATTTCAGATTACTCGGGTCAATAAATATCTGAATAAGTCGGAGAGTCGAGGTTGGACGAGAGGTACCGTGTCAAAGGTAGGTCGGTTACTATCGTCGTAATATTTGGCCACTTCTAGGCAGTAGATAACGCCATGTTGGGTTACGAGGGACATTATTCTTGGGACATCATATGAAGAATAAAAGGAGGATCTCCAATTATTTGGGGAACCCTGGTCCATCAAAAGTGAGCCTTCTAAGTAGTCGAGGGCTATATTGCTTTGTCTTGTTCCTTCCATCGAGATTAAGAGCTCTTGGTCTCTTGTCAAGGTTGAGAAATCGTTATAGAGCATTCTGACCCACTTCACCTGGTATTACGAAATAGTATATATTAGCATAACAAAAAGAAAATATATTTGAATGTGACAACCTATTGAAATTTGACTAAATATATGATAATTTACCCTTCTAGGTGCGGGTTCCAAATGTATTCTTGCTCTTGTGATGATCCCGAATTGGCCTAGACCCCCCAAAACAGCATAAAATAGCTCAGAATTTAGGTTCGGAGAGCAAGTGACGAGCTCCCCCTTTCCTGATCAGACAAAAAAATCCATCATCATCTAAACAAAAAAACAAACAAACACAGACAACAATCATGTCTTCTAGTTCAAGTCTTGCAACAAATCTCGGCCTTATATTATAAACATTAAATATACAAGTATCATACGGCGAATCAAGTGTGAACTGAACAGTCAAGTCAGTGACATATTCTCACATACGGACCCAGAGGGACAAGCGTCCAACAGTAATAAATGTGACTGCAAAAGTGACCATATTTAATACCTAGCTAACCAACCACTAATATATATCTTATAATCATGCCATCACGTTCCATACGTACGTAATATGAAAAAAAACAAAACAACATTTAATTATTAGGTTACGACAACAACAAACACGCATAGCATAACGTTTCTTCAATATTTTCAGTTAAAACTAAAATTCTTCCGAAAGAAACAAATTAGTTACCAGTGACAACGTCCATCTCGAAGACATTGCTAATCTGGGGGCCATATCGAAACGACTGACCGCTGATCCCGGCATTAGAGAGAGTCCCACCAACGCTGAGGTACAAATAATCTGTCCAAGAAACAGGTGCAAGCCCATGCTTCATCGTCTCCCTCAATACATCAATCCACAGCTGCTCTCCCCCAACGTCAGCGTAGGATCCGAGAGTCTCGCTCTTCGAAACCCTAACCCCACCAACCCGGTTAGCCTCCCTAAGGCTCTTCATGTCCACCACCACTCCATTATCGGCCATGGACTGGCCGCCGGTTGAGTGACCGCGGCCTCTGGCCGATACCGTGAAGTTGATGGTGGACTTGAATGCGAAGCTTATTAACCCGGTTATATCATGGGCCGAAGTAGGGTAGAGGACGGCCAATGGGCTGTTGTGGACCATGTGGCCGTAGTCAGTGGAGGCCGAGTCGATCGATTCAGGGTCGAACCGGAGCTTGCTCGAGAAGTCCAAGGTTAGGAGCTTGGGTGGTAAGAACAGTATGGTTTCTGCCCGTTTGGATATCTCCAGACCGGACATTAAACGTGTAAGGAATATTACCACCATGAAATATGCAGGGGCAGCCATATTCTTAATCTATTTGGCTTAAGCTTTGTTTTTTTTTATGGGATGAAAGGAAATGGAGGGTTTATTTATATATATAGAGAGAGAGAGGAGCTGCATTAGAAATGTGTGGGAAAATGTAATAAGCAGAGGAAGGAAAGTTATCTCTTTTGTTTAGGAAATTACCGATTATTCTAAGTTGCATCTAGTAGATAGACCTGACCACGGTTAGAATTCGAACAAATTTGAATTAAAATGGTTCGAATTCAAATTATCAAAACATTAAACCATATTTAATTTATCCAAAGACGAATTGAATACGAATTATAAAACTTCGAATTGAATACGAATCGAATTTGAATTGATTCTTAGATATTAAATATTTAATTAAAAAATAAAAAATAAGGAATAAATATTTAACATTTTTTGAGAAAAAAAATAAACTAAAGTTTGGGTTTGCCTTTAATGTGCCAAAATAAGTTGTCTACGATTTAGGGTTTAAGGGTTTCATGATTAGGATTTAGGGTTTAACAGTTTATGATTTAATATATAATTAAGTTTTGGATTTTAGGATTTGTGATTTAAATTTTATGATTTAATAAATAATTGAGTTAGAGTTTTAGGATTTTAGGATTTAGAGTTTAGGGTTTTAGAGTTTAGGATTTAATGTTTAGTAAATAATTAAGTTTGAGATTTTTTTATACCAATATATAAATATATATATATATTCAAATTTTAATCAAATTTAATATGAATTTAACTCGAATCGAATTTGAATTAAATTCGCTGGTTTGACGAATTATAAAAATCTTAAACCGAATTCAATTCGTACTATTATGAATTCGAATCAAATTATTGACGAATCGAATTATATATAAATCAAATTGAATTATTAACAAATCGAAATTCAATTTAATTGTTATGAAGGTCTACTCGTAGAGAAAATGGGAACGACGTACTTTAAATTTTGTCAAAGATACGGGATATCAAAGTCGTGGCAATAAATGGGCGACCCGACCCTACTTGTCGTCGTTTACGTGTTTATCGTTTATCGTGCTCGTGTAACCATCACGATGATGACCATTCTTACCTCCCTTATTTATTATTTGTTTCGGAATTCTCTGCTTCATTCCCGTGGGCCTTCCCATGATATTGTAAAATGTAATTGTAAGTTGGTTTTTCAAAGTGATTCTGAGAATTTTGGTTACGAGTGTAATATTTATTGCTGGATTGATGTCGTAATTCCATGTTTATACCACACTCGTTACTTAATATTTATTAAGCATACAATTAGCACACTTGATCCATCGCAATTTTGAGATTTTGAGGTGTAGGGATAAATTTTGGATTCGTACATATTTATTTCTCCTTATATTACCTCATATAATTTTAAGACTTTGATGGTTCTTGAGGATAGATGTGTGTTACATATTTAGACACCGTTCATCCTAGAAATATGATATGTATCAATTTAGTATTTTAGGTGTTATCATTACACAATTGATGTAATTTTCTTTCGAAGTTATTTGGTAACATACAATTCTACTTATCCGATTGATGTCTTGCATTTTCTCTTTGATACCGGACATGAGGTAAACACACCATCTTAATTAACATTCATATCGGTAGTAGCAGATATGATATTTCTCTGTAATATCTTCATTAAAAATAGATGTCTCAAAAATCAAAACAATTAACCCATTCATCAATTACCCTTAATTTCAGATAAATTACGTGTATTTTATTATAATCTCCTAACATACAGAATTTGTTTTGACCTCTTAATAAGGAGGGAGAATGGAAGACCCTCTGAGCCCACCAAGTAAAAAAAAAGGCAGCTTAGATCTTATTCAATTTTCAACAGCAGTCAAAAACGGTAAATTGGTTTAATTATGTCCCCAAACCCCATTTATTTTTGTTCCTAATTGACATGTGGGTCAGTTTCCCGATATGGGTCAGAATTAGGTAATCTTCGAAAGCATCATTAAGATTTTCAGTAAATCTATACCAAGATATGGAGGAACTCTCACCGATCAATCCATTAATTTTCTTACGGAAATTTTACAATGATTCATGAATTCGGGAACAGGATCTCCAATTTTCTTCGTCCCCAGATTTGGTCTGTTCGCAACTAAGGCTACAGCTACTACAGAAATGTCAAATTACGCACATGTTAATCATTACGTTTATATATCCTTCATCGAATTTCCGGTTGCTTCTCAGTTTTCTCCATGCCTTCTTCGCTTGACCGACGTCAATATATCTCTTTATTCGGGTGAATTGCATACGGTCATTATTAATCATTTATAAATTTAGCAGATAATATTCTTGTCTTTTTACAATCAATAATTTACATTACGTAAGCTTTGTATCATCATCTTAAACAACTTTGTAATTATAGAATTATCAAAATATCTTGAATTTTATTTTTTCGTTTATTTCTTCTCTCATTGACAAGAAGTCACCATCCGTATACATACGTGCGGCACGTCAAATATAATATTAATCAAAAAGTTATCCTCGTATTAGACCTGATACTCTGATAGTAACATGGCATCAGTAATTATTGGGATCTTATGCTGTAGAGTCGATCGAAAATGTTAAATTTGAGTTTTAATTGTACGAGAGAATTGGTCGCATAGGAAAATATGATATATAGATAGAGAACAATACCATGCCATGCACACGAGAGGACATATTTATGATAAGAAGGGTTGAATTGTGTAATTGTATTTTTCAAACTTTACAAATAGGATTTTGTTTTTAAACTAAAAAATATAGGACAAAAATAGAAAAAACATTTACATATATCAATATTACATGAAAAAATTTCATTGTTGAAAAAAATAAAAAAATACATAAAAATATGCATATTAGAATTTTTTTTGCAAAAATTTTAAAAAATCATAAGATAAAAGTTAAAAAAATTCACCCCCGCTAATATCGTATAAAAATGTCATTCTCACAAAAATAAAAAAAATTAAAATACACATATCATTGACATACGAAATAAATACTAATATCGCATAAAAATTTATTAGTCCACTTATGATATGGACTAATTTTTAGAATCCATAGCCAATCTATTATCATGATAGGATTTATACAGAAGCTTCTGTCTCGTTTGATGGCCTATTCAATATTTAAAAAATATAAATATTTGAAAAACATACAACTAAGTTTTTCTAAACGACTTAGTATTGGATGCCCACGATACAAAGTTTAAGCAATATAGAGGATTTTTTTAAGTGGTATTACTATTCACCCTAATTTGTGATTTTGGTGTTAATGTTACCAAAATTGTAAAATTGGTATTCATATTGGACTATTTTGATAAAATTCTGTCTACTGAACCAGTAGCCAGGATTTTATCCCGTTTATACCAATAGCCAGGATTCTAGCCCATTTTCAGTAATCGGGATAAAATCCCAGCTATTGGTTTAACCGGGATAAAATCTCGCTTAATAAACCAATAGCAAGAATTTATCCCGTGTTTTTGATTTTATATGTGTAGATCTCAAAAAGTCATGCAGATTCAAAGAAAAAATATTCTTGAATCGGATATCCGAGCATCAAAATATGGCTCTTCAAAGTTTTTTTACATAATCTCTCAATTTGAATTTTGTGAATTTTTTAAATTTGAAAAAAAAGTAAAGAAAAAGCCCAAAAAACCCGTCTTTTGTTAATTTTTATATAAAAAATTTGAATTTTTTTAAATTTTTTGAAAAATAAAAAAATAGAGTGACGAGAAAAAACTATCTCTTGATCAAAATTGGGTTTTTTTCAAATTAGTGCTATATTCATAAAAAATTCAAAAAAAAATTCTTTTATAAAAATTAACAAAAGATGGATTTTTTTCATGCCTTTTTTTATTTTTTCAAATTTAAAAAAATTCACAAAACTCAAATTGAGAGATTATGTAAAAAAACTTTGAAGAGCAATATCTTGGTGCTCGGATGTCTGATTCGAGAAATGTTTTTTTAATCTGCATAACCTTTTGAGATATACACATATAAAACCAAAACACGGGATAAAATTGTGGCTATTGGTTTATTAAGCGGGATTTTATCCTGGTTAAACCAATAGCCGGAATTTTATCTCGAGTACTTGAAGAGGGTTGGAATCCTGGCTATTGGTATAAACAGGATGAAATCTCGGCTACGGATTCAATAACCGGGATTTAATCTAAACTATCCAACGTGGACATTCTTTCCATAATTTTGGATGTTGGGTACCAAAATGATAAATATTCATGAATAGTAACACCAAATAAAAAAATCCAATATAGAATCTTAATAGTTTAACAAATAAATATTTATTATTGATGTATTTCTAATAAGTCAAAATCAAACTTCATTTTTCAAGTTGAATTAATTTTGTTTGGTAAATATATAACTAACTTTTCAGGAGAAGATATAAGACCTAATCCTGAAATGATCCGGTTATATTTTATCCCATGGAATAATAAAATAGCGTACAGAATTTCCAGGATCATGACCCATAGAGTTAGTTGGAAATAATCAATTCAAATAATGAATAATTCAGAGTATAATCTTGACCTATAGATTCTTTACGTTTATGAGGATCTATCAGATAGCATCCTTCACCGTGTTTGATGTAACACCATATATAAGATAACATAAAAATTGCAAACTTTATGGTGTTTCGATTTCATATTTAACTATCCATAATTCTATGGTGATGATTATTAATGGCTAAGAAATTGACAGACGCGATCTCAAATATTACTTTTATACATCTAACATACTTGGCAATCAAAACCCAAGAAAGTTTTCCTTTCCGCATGCCAAAAACAGTAATAGTTAGGCTAACCTAACAAAGGACAGCAACGCCAGTTCATAAATTTGGCAGGCACATATAACTTTTGAACCAAATATTATAAATTTGTCTATATTCTTTAGCACTCTGTTACTCAAATGAAATATATTCCAATGAAATTTGTTCTAGTTTGATTAATCTCATGAAATGAATTTGTTCTACATACCATGAGATTAACTCAATCTTATTGTGTGTGTGTGTGTGTGTGTGTGTCATTGGCCTATGAATCATTAGGGTTTCAAAACACACTTCACGGTGAAAGATTGATTGAATTGGCTAGGCAATTGGGATGCAGACATGCAGATCGATAAGCGAGAATTCGGAAATTAAATCAAGATCAGCTGGCTAGACTGAAAAGCCCGGGCAAGAGAACATGGATAGCCAACTGACAATTCCCACGGAGCGAGTGGACTATCATAAGATCCTCAATATCTTCATAGGGATCCAACCCAGATCACGTGGTTCTAAAATTACACACAACGACTCATGTACTTTCTCCGTTACCACTGCCAAAATCTATCTATCAATATTACCAAAAACTTTGATAAGGAAAATAACAGATAAGGACAATAACAAAGTTCAATTTTATCTAAAGTATTGAAGTCAATCTCACTAAATCTATGATTTGCCAAAAATTTATGATATTTTTTTGAAAATTTAGAATTTATGTTATGTATAATTGAACATGTTTAACCAAATGTAGAGTTATATTGTTTGGTTCAAATTTTGACAAACATAATCATCGGCGTAAAATTTATTAAAAACATAGACTCTAATTGGTACTCTTCCCTCGCGCACTCTATTTTAATAGATTCGCGATTCGTCCACCCATGATTCGATGAATAAACTCATGAAGATCTGTTTACAAATATGATAATAAAGAGAAGAGACAAATGTATAGTACATACATTAATATTGTTGACTTTTATTTTTAACTCGATAGCTGTTGTTTCTTTATCGTTCTTGTATTAGCCGACCAACACTAACTAAATACATTATGATCAGACATGTTAATTAAATTTTTCAAGAGGAGGACGTAACTTTCAATTAACTGATGTTGCTATACAGCTCCAATCCGGTTGGAAGGACTCCGATTTCCACAAGGCACACCATGTTCATGTTGTTGAAATATTTTGGATTTATTATCCATGCAAATCAAAGTTCCCGTTGGCCGTAGCTGTCATGTTTTTTGGAATTATTTTCCTTTCGATGTGTTTTTCCTCCAATGTGCTGAAAAGTTGGAGGATGGACCATAAACAGTACGTGGAATAACCCGTAGTAATTAAGGATGCTGAAATCTCGCCCGTAACAAATGTTGATCGGGAAAAAATCTCAAACAATCCGTAACATGAAAATTTATAACTTTATTTTTTTGTGAATATGTAATTTAGATAATTAATTCTAAATTTTAAAGTTTTATATGACTTTGAACTTTATTTTTCTTTTAACAAAATCTTGTTTTCGCAAGAGTAATATTTGAATCATCGTTTTCTTGAAAAAAGTTATGATCACCAATGTCTTCAACTTTAGGTTTATCCCTGTGTATATCAGTAAATAACGCCGGTTTAATTTGTTGTGTATTTAATTAGTCAATTCTGGTAACATAAACATAAGTAATACACCAAACGCGGTTCTGACAAGAAATTCGCGAGTGTCTGAAGAAGATAAACATGAGTTTAAAGGGTTATATGGCATTGCCATATCCAAAGATAACTTTTCTTATGCAATTCCAACCATGGTGTAAATTTGTCTCGGTTTTGGAGATTTAAATAGGATTAGAAAGAGTTATGATGTCTACGAGAAAAAATGATTCATGCTTTACGATATGTGAGACAAACTATTCAAATTTTTGCCAACATTTATGCTAAATTGAGCAAATTTCAGCGACTAGTTTTAACAAAAAACTATGTAAATTCTAAACTAATTTTTAATACATTATCATTTAATTATTAATGTAATCTCGAGACCTTAAAATTATAACAGAATTTTTTTTTACAAAATGCCTACTTAAAATGATTAAAATATTCAAGATACAAAAAACTCTCTCTTCCTGTGTCTTCATGAATATACCTGGCTAAATTTTTCTGTTTCACATTATTGGGAGTTCCTCACTGTAGCCGAGGGCAAAACGTAGAGGGTCTTCGAGGCTGTCGTGATCTGAGGCGTAAAAGTGCCAGGAACTCCCTTTGGTCCAATTCTCTGGCCGGCGTCGGGGCTTTATGGAAGCCGGAGTTCGAACTATATTTAATTGAAAATTTCATGTGTGTTTAATTGAAACTTTGGTTATCTTGTAGTTCTTCCACCACATGTCTCTCGGATGTAGAGCTTACTTGATTTTGGAGTTGAAGTCGCACCGATTTGATTTTAATTGACGTCGAAGCTTTTAATTTGTTGTTTGAAATTGAAAATATTAGTTAAAGTTGAAGTGTTTTTTTTTCTTTTAATACTCTACTATCAACAATGGTTGAAGTGGAGACGATTGTTTTTTTTTCAAAAGAACTTCCATCAAAATAAAAAAAAATGGAATACAAACAAGTCTGAAGTCCACATAACGCCTGCTAACCAACAATCTTGGTAGTCAAGCGAGGCATAAAACAAATTTCACCAGCTAGCCAACAAGCCTGGTGGTCAGGTGGGGGAGAACAGGAGTCAACCAGTACCCATGCTATCCAACAAAACCTGGTAGTCAGGGCAGGCACAATAAAAAAAAGTAATCGGAACAGCCTAAGAAAAAAATAACCATCGTCAAGGGACGAACCTGTGAAAAGGCTGCCCAGATATGTCACGGCCGACAAGACCAGCAAGTAATGGCGGTAGGTTCGGCCACCAATCGTCCGTCGTGAGGTGTGTCAAAGTATTTGCCATCCTATTTCCATCGCGGAAAATATGTGTGACGTGAATCTGAATCTGTGCTCTGATCTGAGTCAAATGAAGCCAGCGAGAGCACCATCTCCATGGCACCTCTGCCTGAGTAGCCTGGAATCTCGAGAGGACGTACATGGAATCAGTCTCTAGCCATAACTTCTGCCATCCACGCTCATGAGCAATCTCGATAGCAATGATGGGTGCCAAGAGCTCAGCCTCAAATGCACAGCAACTCGGGATGTGTTGGCTGAAGTAGCCTCTCACGATCCCACTGCTAGTCCAAAAAACCCCCGCTGAGTGGCCTAATCCCGGGGCCCCTAGTGAGCTGCCATCTATATTGCACTTTAGCCAGTCTGGGGATAGGCAACACCACATGACCTCGACAATACGTGGTGCCCAACCTGGCCTTGGTGTAATACGAAGATCTCGTAGAAGTATCTACTTGCGCTATAATGAAAAGCATCTCCGTGTGTCGAAGATCACCATCTCGCTCACTATCCATCAGAATATTACAATCAGCATGTCGATACTCCGACGCTTATCTCTAAAAATGCACTCATTGCGCTCCATCCACAGTAGCCAGCCAGCAGTCACAATAGCCACCTTCCACAAGTGACTCACCTGTGGGCTAAACTACTATCGCATCACCTCGGTAACCAGTCTGCCACGAGACATCAAATATACAGAAAATGTACCTATAGAAGGCGGCAGCAATCGGACAACGAGTGAACAGATGATCAAAAGACTCTACATCGGCTAGACACATGCAGCACATGTTCGGGCCTATAAAGCCCCGACAAAGCATGATGTCTATAGTAGGTAATGCTCCGAGAATAGCACGCCAAATAAGCGTGGACCTCCACGATGGGATAGTCATATCCCAGATCTAGGAGCCCCACTGAACTGGGAGACGGGTAGGGCGAATGTGGTCATAAGCCACTCTAGAGGTCAGAATACCATCCCGAGCGTGGGCCTAGACCATTTTGTCACTACCCGGTAGGCCTAACTAGTAATGGCGGATATTCTGAATCACATTGGGGAAAGCCACACAAAATCGTCTGTGTAGAACCCAACAACCATCCTACTAGTAATCAGCAACTGATGCAGTGCACATCGGGTAAAGGTGCTCAGGGAGTCCAACCCACTCAGCAATAGTGTACCCCATCCAATTGTCCAACAAGAAATTGGTTGAGGAGTCCTCTCTGATCAATATACGAGAAGAGCAAACAATGTCTGAAAAATAGGTCCTCACCCCTCTCAGAATCAAAGAGCAGACGTACCTCCGTGTCATCCTGGTCGTCTAGTTGATCAATCGGTCGTAGATGTAAACCATGTAGTAGGATGACCTGTGAAGTATAATCAAGGTGAGGCGGCTCACGAATGCCAGGTTAACTTGGCAGATCAAACGAAGTCCCAGCCCGCCTTCCACCTTCGAGATATAGACTTTGTCCCAGGATACCGTACATGGGGCGCATCGGTGGATGTCGCCAGTCCACACGAAATTCCTTATGCACGAGTCAACTTGCTCCATGAGCGCGACCGGCCACTGGTAGATCATTATAGAATGTGTCAATGAGCTGAGAATGACCGACTGAACTAGACAAGCCCGGCCTGCCATGGATAGCAAGGAACCCTTCCACCGTGCAAACTTGTTGATGATGGTATCGGCGATGACCTGCAAGTGAGTACGGCGAGGGAGCCCATAAAAAAGAGGAATACCCAGGTAGATGAATGGCAACTGACCTGCCAAAATCCCCAAAATGTCCAGTAAATCACTGCACAGCCGAGTGGGTGTACTCTCACTGAAGTAAACTTGGGATTTCACCGGGTTATAGTACTGACTCGAAGCTGCTGTGTAATCCTAAAGGAGTCTGAGTAACGTACGATAGTTGGCCTTGGAGGCCTTTCCGAAGATGATAATGTCATCGGCGTATAGCAAGTGAGAGGGAAAGGTGATGCACCGGCCTGCTCGGAAACCCATGATGTCACCTCGAGTCACAGCATGTTGGAGAAGTCTGCTGAAGATCTCCTCAGCCGCAACAAACAATAATGGGAAAGGGGGTCCCCCTGGCGTACACCCTTAGTGCAACTGAAATAACTCGCAGGGACCCCGTCGACCAAGATAGAAAGACGGGCAGAGTGTAGAATACTGATCACCATCTCACTAAAAGCCCCATCGAAACCCCAAGCTTGGAGCACTGCCAAGAGGAACTCCCAACGGAGGGTATCAAAAGCCTTCTGAATATCCACTTTGATGGCCAAGAGGCCACTATTCTATCGTCTACTAAGGCAATTAATACTCTCCGAAGCCAACGCCATACAGTCATGAAGTGGAGATTGTTGAAGATGGGTGTCGGGGTCAATTGCGAAAAGGGAGGTCGGGAAAATGGGAAGAAAGATAAATATTGTTTCCCTTTTTTCTAGGATTATTTTTGTTCGTGCATGAAGAGAAAGGGAAGAAGATGGAGAGGGAGAGAGAAATGGAGGGAGTTGAGAGATTTTTAATCTTTTAATTGGGGTCATTTTAATCATTTCATGTGGACAATTCATCGACTAAATTTTTTATTCTGGTTTGAGAGTTTCGAGAGTATAATAATAATTAAATTAAAAAAATTAAATTAGTATGAAAACTAAGTCTATTTAATTTTATCTTAAGGTTCAATATGTAATTATCTTTTTTAAAGTATGAAAATTTCATTTATTTATTCTGTTACAGTTTTGAATTAAGTATAAAAATTTAAATACTTTGTGTCATCACTTTTGAGAACATGCAGTATATGAATATTTACAGATAAGAAGTTAAATGTTTACTGGATCAGCGACAAGTCTCACTTTAAATAGAAGGATTTTATACAAATCGCTAATGGGCAGCTGCCTAATTAAATTAGATGCAAAAAGCAAGTTTTAAAAGTTTGACAAAAAGAGGCAACTTGCATATAAATCGATATCATAAGCTTAGCGCGTGTGTTATGCGGCTATGTGTTATAGGGTTTTTCTTTAAGGGAGTTAGTCTTCCTGACAATTACTTGTTGTCAGGAGTCGGTAAGAAACAGTACGGTCATAGGTAGTTTTTGTTGTAAAAAAATGCGGATGCGGCTTTGAACAAAATAGAGGCACGTAATGCATTTTCGTGTAGAAGCTCCCCCAATCAAGTCTATAACTAATGGTTTGCTGGCTCGATGCAAGATGCTAACGTTTCTGGTTTGGCTCGGAGTAGAATGCATGAAAATGCGCAAAACTCCTGTTAAAAAATGACGCATATATATTACGGTCTTTTATTCATTCTAGTTTGTTCTTACAGTATTTAACCAAAATAAATAACTATAAACTTTATGTGTCTGATTCAAAGGAAAAAAAACCAAATGTTAAAATAAACTATAAAGTTATACATGGTCAAATTATGAACCAAAAACTTAATATGAAATCGTGCTAGGCGCCTAGGCCAAACCCGTCCAAGTTAATGAAATAGACAACCAACCATGTTCCCATGTGGAACAAACTAATTATTTTTCAAATACATAACTTAACTAAACCCTAAAATCACAATAGTACGAAACCTGTACCGAGATCTGGTGGGACCAAAGGTACCACGTAGAAATGCGTGGTATGGCGCATTTTAATTACATTAAAATTACATGGTATGGTGCAGGTTTGGATTACATCCACCCACACCGATCTGTGCCAATTTTTTGTATGAAATTCGATACCGACACCGGCTAATTTTTAGGTGTGGTTTTTTTTGGTTTTGCGAGAGGCGGTAATTCCAGAAGAGAAGTGAAGTAAGAATAACACCGGCTAATTTTTAGGTGTGGAATTTATTAAGTTTTTTAGTAAATTATAAATATACCACTAGTACTAATTAAAATAACTGAAAATTCAGATAGTTGTTAAGTTGAGTCAATACTCGTGTCATCGTGGGCTGGTCGTTTTTTGACAAAATTTCACAATTTGTGCAATTTTGAGTCAAAACTACATTGGACTATGCACTTTTGTGCAAACAAGAACTTCGTAATTGTTCAATTTTATACTGACTCAGATAAGAAAAATATTCCCCCAAAACCTCATTCGTTAACTGTCAGGAGAACAAACCACCTAAAAAAAAACTAGTACTATAGCAGACAAAATAGTGAGAAGTAGGGGTGTGGATTAAATACATACTTCACATTTCAGTATGTCCGATACAGAATTTAGGGTGAATCGCGATGAGCGATAATGACATGTGTATTTTTTATTATTATGAGAATATTTTTTTTCATGTGATAACCGGCTCAGAGATTTTTTACTTTGATCACATGATTTTTTAAATTTTTCAGAAAAGCCTCTGACATGTATTTTTCATATATTTTTATTTTTTTTATAATGACTTTTTTCTTTCATATGATATCATCTGTGTATATTTTTTCAATTTGGTCATTTGATTTTTGGACTTTTTGCAAAATGTCATTCATAGAGTTTGGAAAATTTTAATTAACACCCAATCCAATTCCCTTGAATTGAAGCCCCACCACCACCTATATTTTCAATTGTGTGCATCCAGTATCCATAATTTTTCAACGATTTACACCCATAATTGTTGAATAAACATTTCCATAGATTGGATATGAACTGTTAGTCTATATATATTTTTTTATGCGATAATGACATTTTTTTGTGAGATAATGATATGTATAATTTTTATATTGTTATTTATTTTTGCAAGAATATCATTTTCTTTATGCGATATCAGCCTTTGTAAAAAAAAATTAGTTTGGTCTTGTGATTTTTTTTGCAAAAAAGCCCCAGCATGTATATTTTCTAATTATTATATTTTCAGATAATTATATTTTTTCATATGATGTCATCTTTTATATATTTTTTCACTTTTCTCCCGTAGTTTTTTAAATTTTTGTAAAAAAAACTCATTCTTATAGTTTAGACTAAAATCATTCAGTACCCACTCCAACTCGAGAACTGAGTCCACCATTGCCTCCCTTTTCAAGCGTGTGCTTCTTCTACGATTTGCACCCTTACTTGTCAAATGTGCATTTTCAATTATTTGGATTAGGTAAGACTTTTTATTCTATAACATTTTATTTTTGCGATAAAAAAAATTTTTTGTGCGATACTGACGATTTTTTTATGATAACGACATGTGCATTTTCATATTTTTATTTATTTTTGCGAGAATAATATTTGCTGTCAGCCATATCAGCCTGCGCTAGTTTTTTAAATTTGGTCTTGTGATTTTTGGATTTTTACAAAATATCTCCCACATGTGTATTTTCATTTTTTTATTTTTGCAAAAATGACATTTTCTTCCTAAAATAAACACATGCTTTTCATTTTCTCACGTTTTATAATATCCATTAGTATATATTTTTACTAGATCAAGTAATTCGATTCTCAAACGGAAACCAACTAGCCACTGCAATTTGTTTATTGATACCAATCATTAACTTTATAACTATTTGAATTCATCAATTCACATTTGAATCAAATATTATTTTTGAAATGAGACTTAATTATTTTAAAGAATATTTAATACCATCTATCTATTTAGTAGAACTCAAAACACTTTTTATATAAAGTCACCAAATTTTAAAACTAATGGCAATTTGATCAAAGTGATTATTGCGATAATATATTAGGAAAGAGAATTTAATCTTAGGTCCGAGCGACTAAAATGTGATGAGGTATTGTCGATTATAGAGTAAAATCCCTCTAAAAGTGATATAGGTGGAGTCGAAAAAAATTATTAGTGTAAAGAAATTATCATATAAAAAAGATATATTTTTTGGAAGCAAAAAATGTAACATTAAAATTTGCATAAAAAATACTAAAAAAAATAATTTGATTATATCCAAAGTATTTAGATTTTGGCTTATTATGCCATTAACATACTATATTTGATGGAGATATTTTTACAACAAGATAATGATCAAAAAATAGTATCTTAAAATATTTTTTAAATTGTATAATATATAAATATATATATATACTAAAAAATATATCATTTTATGCAAAAATTGAGGCCATATTTCATCACTAAATTTTCTGAAAAAGTATTAGTTATTACGATAGAAAATTATCACATTTTTACATTAATCATGACTGAAAACCAAATTTTTTATCATTTTAAAGAGGTTATCACTAATTCACTATATAAGATAATTAGCATAGTTAGTTTTTACTGTAAATGAAAATAGTACAAAATTTGGTGGCCTACAATAAAAGAAGGTCTATGGCACACGAGAAAAATCATCACTAGCATTCCATCATGGTCCCAATGCATGTAATTTATTCTGTTTTCACACACTGTGAGATTCTTTTCAGTGGACAGTACATTTAAACGTGATTAACACCATGCTTTTATGTTTTATCGATGGATTACCTTCCTAATGAACATTTTTTTCTAAACCATTATTTCCTTCACTAGCAAGAAGTATAAACCAATGGTTTAAAAATAGTGATCCCGCGGGCGAGACTGTTAGTGAAGACAAAATTTTAATCATTTTAAGCCAAAAATCAAATAGTGGTCTGACTGGTTAACATTTGATCAGACTGTTCGATCAACTTATTCTAATTGACCTAATTCAATCAGACGCTAAAAAATGACTAATCAAACATTTAAAAGAATGCTAAACGTCATGGAAAAAATAAAAGATCTCAAATGATAGTTTTCTAATTCACAATGCTTCTAACCAACAAAAATAAAAAAACTTAATTTCATGAAATTATTTAAATTGATCTCTTTCTTATCGTTGAATTAAATTTTGAATATCTTATTTGAATAAATTGTACATCAAAATTGACGAATATTCAAAATTATGCTATATTTTTTCATAAAACTGAAGTTATTCTACCTTATTTAATAATAATTAGTATTTTAATAAATTCTGATTCGACGAGTAACTTAAGCCGATAAATCAGAGAAAAGAAAATTTCTGCTAAACCTTTTGATTCGTTTTTTAAAATATTTGTATCAGCACACCAGTGAAATTCAAATATTTACCAAACTAATTGATCAGATTTGATTCAAATTGAATGATAAGTGGAAAGAATTTTCTGTCGAATTTTATCAACTAGCTACGTCTCATAATTTAAACTCCAACTTAAAAACTGCCTGGTTTGGATTGCAATCTATGTGCGGGGGCAGAACAGTGAGTACGAGCCCAAATCCCGATAAATGCCTTTCTTGTGCAAGAAATAAATAGAAACTCATCATCATATAATATCTTCACTTTCTTCTAGACATGCCTGCCATCAACAATAACTATACAATATGACACTGCTCGTGTACGAAGAAGATCGCGGACCACGAGAGACAGAAACATGAAAACCAGTAATGATTACTTAAGCCTCCAACGTATATTCATTATCAACCAACGGAAGAAATTATGCTAGATTAGTTCAAAAACTATAGACTTCCAGTCATCAAAGCCAATTAATATTACTAATTAATGAAAAAATTTTGTTAAGTTAAAAAAAAAAATCTGACTCAAATCAGAAAAGCAATAGGTATTATAAAAATGTACTTCCATTTCTTTCACATTTCACGTTGTCGTTTGGATATTATCCATGGCGTTGGTACACGATTGATGTGTAGTCCCAAAGCGACGTTCACGTTTAATGTACCAGGGACGCCCACGTCAACTCCAAGTGGTAGTAAAACCAAAAGGCTGTTATACTCTTTGCGATTTACTTACTCCAAGGATCTCAAATTCTCAATCATCTCATAACAAGGCGAGAGCTGTAACCAGGCTTTACCCAAATCCAAGAAATATGTCTGTACTCGTTGATCGTACTTTTTGTTTTTATTTGATTAGATTCTAAATTACTTGATTTAATAAAATAATTATCATCAAGATCAAGTGAAACAAAACACCTTGTAAATAAGATATCATCACATATCAAGTAAATTAAGACATTAGATAGTTGAACATTTTTCGGTTGTTTAACTAAAATTAGTGCATATTATTCTATTGATGAATAATTAAGTTTTCATATCAGTAAATAATTTTGATCACACGAAAGAAAAGAGAGGAAGATTCATATTTAAAAAAAGGTTTATGAATCGTTTTGTCCGGTCCAGGGACTGGATTTAATGGAAATTTCGGACAGATTTGATCTCCTCGAAGGAATGAACCCAGCTCATCAGTTTCTTACAAAACAAAAAGAGTACAGCTAATCATCTTCTCGGTTATTTCGATTTGAAAGCTTTAACTCCCAAGCAATCTACATACAGCGTTTTATTACTGGGTCACAGATAGGCAAACAGCAGTAAACATTTGTCTCATGGCCGGGCAATCTAGACATTCATTTTCCCGCAATGCCCCGTCGTGTCGTCGCTTCACCATCACGGATTTGCTCAATCTTGCATTGTCTGGTTGACGTGGTTGGTAAAGAAGAGCATCTACCCGTTAGGACAGCCTAAGTTTCCTTTTGTTTTGAGGCCTGACTGGAAAAAAATGGAATCATTTGGAGAAAAAAAAAACATAATGGCGCACGGGTAAGTGAAGTAATAGTATGTACCATCAAGTCTGTAGGATGGGACGATGAAAGAGAAACCCAAAACAACTTGGCTGGCGCAAAGTTGTTAAAAAGCAGTACTCAGTACTAACCCAGAGAGAGTGGTAAAAGAAAAGTACTTGGATTGTTTCAGAACTTATTTGGAAACTCAAAAAAGGGAATTGATTTTTTATTTCCGGAATCCCATTCAAGTTGAAAATATTAATTTTCTTTTGAAAATGGCAAGACTATGTAGATTTTAGAACACGAATAGTATCAATCACAACTCTAATTCAATGGTTTTTTTGGTCATGCTGCCAGTTACTGATCATCTGTGGAAGTAGTACGGTTTAAGCTTTTACTGCTACTACTGACTCTTTTACTTTTATCTGATCCTTTACCTCACGCACCCCAGAGGTTCCTGCCACTTGCAATCCTGACCTGAGTGACCTCTTTTTCTATTTGTGAAATTCAGAAAACGATAGGTTTGGGATCACTTGCTTGGAGTAATTTTCGAATATGGTGTAAGTATTTCTTAACATCAGATTTGTACTTCTTGTTAAAAAAAAGAGAATAGTTTTACTCTGTAGGCAGATAGACCGGTGGTGGTATAGATGTAAAATATGTTATTGGATAGTATATCTTTGTTTATTTTGGAGAAGTAGGAACTTAATTCACGCTTTTGTGTGAATTGAGGAGATCAAAACATTGATCTTCTGCGTCAATTTGATTGTCATGAACGATGTCGACATTGTGCATCTTATTTTCGTCGTGGTCGAAATCTTGAAAGCCCTGGCCCAGGCTATAGTTAATCACTTAATCCCCGCATCTCTTCGTTCATCTTTGCTGAAATATCTTACTGCTTGGCCTTTATTTTGAAACATGAGTTCCCATGTTTCAGTACTCCTCAACAGCTTTTTACTCGGGGCAAAAGGATGTCCGAAACTGTTCCATTGTAGGGTTTGAATTAATTAGGAAAAACAAAAGGGAGAATCAAAGTCAGAACCATTTTTGAAGATCTACTCTCTACTGCAACATAAAGGTTTTAACAATTAATTGTATGCAAGTGCATCAAGCCATCAACTACCAGTATGGATCTCAAAATGTGAAGGAATCTATAACATGATAATGATATATCACAAAAATAGAGCTCAAAGTGGTTGGCAAACAATTAGAATTGGCGGTAGATCTAACTCAATTACTACAGAAAGATGTAGGCCTTGCAGAATAACAGATCCGCAACCTGCTACTTTCTATAAATAGCACACCTTAGTCATACAATATAGAATGTCAATCACGGTAGACCTTACATGCAATGGTTACAACCACAAAACCATTTGTTTATAAGCATGTTTAAAGATGTAAGATTCATCCATGATCCTCAAAAAAGAATGGATAGATGTTTCAGAAGAACTATGAACAGCACAAAATCTTAATTCTGGAACTCCCCAAAACAAAGTCAAGAGGAAAAATACATTGCTCATGGTCAAGGGAAGGTCTTTGCAAAAGCACTTCATTCAAGCAAGAGGCAGTTGGATCAATTTTGTGGTCTATCAAATAAATTTGAAACCCTCATGTTCATAATAAGTAAACCAACTAGCGCGGCTGAACACAATATAAATAATATGAAACACGCAAAATACAGCATGGTCACACATGTAAATCACAACCGTACACGAAAGCTCACATAAATTTAATTACTATTCTTGGCAGAAAAAGTGAGGAGAGAAAAACCATAGCAGGAAGAATTGTCTCGATTGACTAAAATGTTCATTTAGGATTTTCCCTTACTGGTTTAGAAAATTCCAGCCGAGGGATAAGGAAGTTCTGTACTCATACCAACAGTATATACAGAAGTTTGAATCAAGTAGCTGACACTTTTTTCCCATCATCGATGAAGTAAATTGCAGCTTCCGGTACCTGGCAAAAAAAAGCAGGAAAAAACTCAAACCAGGTCTGAATGAAGACAGATATTTATATCTACTAGTTGACCTCAACATATTACTGGCATATAAATGATGAGATATGTGCACACTATTGCAGAGAAATCAATCCAGAGACATTAGTGGCCAGAAGACTGACAGATCCCTATTATTAATAGCCTTAATTTGTTCATCGATCAAATAAGAAAAAGGACAGGACTAATGAAGAACACAGTGAAGCAGACAATTCAGAGATGATGATAAAAGAATAACTCCTAACCTATAATTTTCAGTTTCTCATAATCCACATTCCAAATACCTATCAGATAGCATCTACAGAGAAAGCAGCCTGAGGAAATCAGAATTAGAATTTTCCCTCAGGCCTCAACAAAATTGAAAACATTCTACATAGCTTCCTAGTCCAAAATCAACATTAGCACCAATCCACGTGAAAAGTGGTGAAAACATCTTTTTACAATCAGCCAGAGCTGACTTTCCAATGCATTTTGAATGCAAATATTTTAATGGTACAGCTTGAAATATTAAGATCAGCATCAATAAGTTTTTCACTGGCAGGCAGCAGGATTTTGCTTTAAAAAAAATAGCACATGACAAATTGTAAAAAAACTCGGATTTCCTTTGTATACCAATAATCAGCCAAAAAAAGAATTTCAGGAAACAAAAAAATATGGGTATTACATCAGGCCAGGTGTCAGTTATGAAGTCGACAATGTCATAAGCAATGTCTCCTTGAACATCAATTTGCTCCTTCTCAGTTGGACCCTGTACCCAACCAGATAAAGGGACATAAGAAAAGATTCACACTCAAACCAAATACATGCAACCCCATAAACACAGGTCAAACCTTAACAACAGAGGCTCCGGTTGCAAATTTCTTCCCGAGCTTCTTCGATGCATCCGAAAGTTTTACACCTACAACATTTTTTCCCATTATCGTGACAACCAAACCCCACAAAGAAGTACCAAAACCGAACAAACTGAGAGTGACAACAGGTTTGCTCACCGAAAAGTTCAAGTCCTTTCACAGTGGTGATGCACTTCCGCCTGCTGCGTGTAACCTTTTCGATAACTACTTCCGGCTTTTCCTACCACACAACAACCAAAAACAAGAGACGATTCCTCAGAACGACAATAAATCTCTTGAAACCCTAGGAAATCAAATCCCACAGAACTCTTACTTTCTTCTTAATCTTCCCACCGGGCAGGCGCTTTACTTCTTCTTGCTTAGGTACAGAACCGATCGCTGCAAAGGCATCGAAAAACAGTTAAACAACACCTAAACCGCAATAAGAAAACACAGTGCATCATCGTTTAGTTATTAGCTCTCGAAATAAATAAAAAATGAAAAAATAGAAACGTCTTACCGGACGTAGCAGGTGCGTCTCCACCACTGATTCCGGCCGATCGTAACTGGTCGGCGACGTGATTAGCTTCCCTCGCGTTCGCTTCTGCGAACCGTTTTACAACAAATCCCGTCAATAAAGAGCTGAAGAAATAAGGATTCGAATAATAATAATAATAATAATAATAACAAAAGTTTAATAATAAGGGAAAACCTTTGAGGAGATCGGGGTAGAGGTCGGCGGCGTTTTGGAGCAGCCAGGGCTTGCATTTCTCGAAGTCCGGTCCGAACTCGCAGTACTCGGCCGGTAAGGAGCAGACCGGGCAGTATACCACGCGAACCGGCTGGGGCTTCTCCGCCATTATTGTTGTGAGAAGCGGGAACACACTGCGTTTTGGCCACGCCAGGTCTCTGAAGGAGGAGCGGTTGGGAACATTGCGTTGTTTTATTGTTTTGGTTTCCCGGTGGACCGAAACGGTGCGTTTCATGTTTGGGTTGAAGCGGAAAGACGTTGGGTTGGTGGGGGCCCATTAGAGTAGTATGTATGGTCCATAAAATAGAGCATGGGCTACCGGGAATGTGTTTTCGTATAATTTTCTACATTCCCCTCAACAATGAGAAACTTATATTTTTCAGTTATCATTGATTTTAAATATTTTATTAGTTTATGATATTGACTAGCTCTCTATTTATGCTTATATATAAGGGCCTAACTAAAAATTATTATCTCATTCACTTATTAGAATTATTAATTTTCAACCCTGATTCAAATTGAGACAAAATAATATTCTTGTAAAGATTATTGATTTTTCGAATACTAATTCATAATAGCTGATCGTGTGGGATTTTTTTTTTACAGATAAAGAAATTTGTATGATTTAGCCCATCAATGCTATTAGTCGATCCATTGGTCAATTTTGTTCTAATGTTGTGATTGTAGAGTTGAATACTGTGAGTCCTATTTCGTTATAGCGATTTTCATCTTTGTGAAACTTCATTCATACCTTCTTTTTTTTTGGTCAGTTTCATTCATACCTTCTTAAGAGAAAGTTAATTAACCAGAACAAATAAAATTTTAATTTATTCAAAAATAAATTGCATAAATAGTAAGTAAGTAGACAAATTATGACATCATATTATGCTCGTGAGCACATTTCGCCATGGCCAAGATAAGATAATAATTAATTTAGTAAGCATGGCCCAAATAGGAAAAATTTATCTAACGATTAATTATTCATGGCCGTCATCTAAGATAAAAGATTTTTTTTACTATGAATTTATGATATTTTTTTTTGAAAGTTGGCGCGAGGCCTATATTAACATAGAAAGATTACAATACATAAAGAGAAAAATATGAACAACGCACGAAGAAAAGATTGAACAATCAACGAAAACTAATCCGGAAGTAGCAGAGGCATGGGCGGAGGCGAAGGGTAGACGAAAGATTCGGAGAATCGAACATCTAATGGAAGAGCTGTCGTGACCATCAACGGCTGAAAACCACAAAATCGTTCACCCGATTATTCCCGAGAGCAAACCTCACTGTCCTAGCACATCCTTCACCCCATCCTCACCTCCATTGTTAATCTTGTGACATACGTAAACCATAAGAACTCTTACTTATTGAAATGCTTTACATAGGACATTGCACAGAACCTGTTCGACGTTTTGTCCGACAAGAAATTGAAACAAAAAAGTTGGGCGTCCACGCTAGGCTCATCACCTTCCGCCGCTCCTCTCTACCTCCCACCGGCGGGGAGGTCAGGGGGTGGCGGAGGGCTCTTCTTCCAGTCTAACCATGGCCCCTTCTACCTCTTTTTTTGTCGATAACCTTCCTCCGGAGTGGAGGTCTTCCGATCTCCGGCAATACTTCACGCCCCTCTACACTGTGGTGGATGCATATGTTGCGTTCAAACTATCCAAACGGAACTCTAGATTCGGTTTCATTTGAATTCCATTGTCCGAAAATGCTACTTCGGTATCCTTCTTGGCCAATGGTAATCTGATGGAAAACAAGCGCCTCTTCGTATCCTTGGCTAAGTTCGACCGGAGCAGGTCCAAACTTACGAAGACTCCTCCGGCCAATGTCACTGAGAACCCAAGGCTAGTTGGCTCACGATCTTATGTTGCTGCCCTAGGTTCTCCTCCTCCGTTAAGTAGCAGTATTGGTGGGAAGCAGTTAGACAGGGTGGATGATGTTATCAGAGAGGATGTCACTGTCGATATAGCTTGTGCCCAGAGGAGGTTGTCTCAAATGTGGGAGGAGGTTGTGGTGAAGTTCTTAGTAACTTTGCACCGGTGGCGTTGTTGGATGCTCCTGTTGCTATTTTGGTAGATCTTGAGGTGGGGATCCATTCGGCAAAGATGCAGGAGAGTGATGTCAAAAAGGGTGTTGTGGATGCATTAGAATGTGTTTCGGAGGAGGATGTTCCTAAGGCCGTTACAAATGCTATTGCTGGTATTGAACAGTCTACTCATGAAGTAGGTGCTTTACCTGTTTTGCTTGAGACTAAAATTGAAGCTATGGCGGAGTCCAAAGGCAAAGGAAAATGTGTGGTGCCAACGAGATCAAGCTCGAGGTCTCGAAAACCCACGTACAAAGCGTTTGCTCTAACGCGGAGACCCGGGCATAAGATTAAGGTAGCTTCTCCTGCTCGAGCTTTGGAGAAGGCAAGCCCTGAGCCTCCGAATATAAATGATACTCGGCTGGAGGAGTAGGCTGTTGAGGCATGGGATTTGGCGCAAGGACTCGGATGCTTTTGGGAGGACGATCCATCTGAGATCATCCAACAGTTTAAGGAGGTGGCACGTGGTTCATTTTGATCCATCTTTTGGCAGTGTGGGCTGGGTCGCATTGGGCTCTAGGCATTGCTTAGATATAGTGCGCTTGTGCACCTTTGGTGTAATCTTTAGGCGTTTGGGTCTTTTGACACTTTTGGTGTGACTTAGGCGTTTGTCTTTCACGCTTTTGGTGTAGTGCACTTTGTGCACCTTTGGTGTAATTTCTTTGGAGGGTAATAAAATCTTTTACTTATCAAAAAAAAGATGCACTCAAATGAGAGCCAAAACCGAATAAAACCGACTTTGACAAGTTTATCCACCTGCCACAACCAAAAAGGTATCGAAAACCAAACAGATCTCGGAACGAGCATGAAACATGCCAAGCAAAAACCGAGAATAAGGCTAAACCCAGAGAGGCCACAAAACAGAAGTGGCTCGGGAACTATTGCAACAAACAAAGATAAAACATAACATAGACAAGAAACATATGATGCACTAAAAGCATCAGCAAAAAACAGAGTAATGTACACAGCGAACCAAAAGCAACAACCTACAAACAGAAGCAACCAAAGGCAGAAGGACCACCATGAAGTCCACCAGCAGACGAGCCCCAGACAGACACGGACGGCACTGGATAGACTCGGCCAGCGGTGAGCTGGCTTGGATGACAATGGGCTGGCACGGACGGCTCCGGACAGACACGGTCGGCCGCCGACAGACTCGGACGAGGCGTGGAGCGAATGGTGAAACAGACAGACTCCAGACAGACTTGGTCGGCGACAGGCTGGCTCGGACGACGGCGGACTAGCTCGGACAGCTCAGACAAGCTCCAGACAAACACAGTCGACGCCGGACAGACTCGGACGGCGACGAACTGGCACGGACGGTGGACGACGAAGAAGCCCTTAAAAAAGGGAGGGGAAGACGAAGAGAAAGATGAGTGTTATAACAACACAATAAGAAGGACAAGCTCCCGAAGTGGAGAGATTTTATCTGAAAATATCTGAAGTGTTGGAATAGAGAGCTAATTTATGATCATCTTCAAAGATATCGTCTAACAAATTCGTACCAAGTAGCCCGTTCTTTCATAAACTTTTTCTAAGAGGGTCCCAGCATTCGTCGTATTTGTTCATATGCTCACCGGTCACCACATCATAACGTCTTCTTAGAAACCATTTAGGCCGCGAGTCAGACAAAGCTCCAAAAAGGGCTATTTATTATTGTCCTATTTCGAGCACACTCCCGATGGTTGTTAGCTGTTAGCGATGTTTGTTAGGCTATCAAAGTAGCGTTCTCATTTGATATACCAAGCAACTGATCACCATTATTCGATGTGGGATTTCGTCATCCACTTGCCCACATCCAAATTACCGGAGTGTACATATATAGAAGCCAACGAAAAGTAGTTATCTTAAAGCAAATTAATGAATTGGATATGAGTTTTCTAAGGAGTGGTATGAGTTAGAGTTGCTTCCGAAGCTCAATAACTCCCCGAGGAATAAATTAACCTTAAAACGACAGTTTAAGTTGGACAAGTTTATAGATAGGCATATCCATGGGACAAAAGGAAGATTTTACCGATGATCCTCGTCCACAAAGCGAATTGGCATATATTTTAAAAAGGGATGGAAGAGGAAAAAATATTATGCTAAATGTAAAATATATGTCAAAGATAAATCTTATTTAATAGTAATTATTATTAGATAATTGTTTATTTTTTTGACAAATTTTTAGGTGTACCTTTTAGTGTTTAATCGCAATATTGATATATGACATTCGGCAAAACTGCAGGATTATTTTTTATGAGTAATAAAAAAAATTTGAAAAATATATGAAATGATAGAATGCAAGACCGTGACACTTCTTTAACTTATCATATCCAAATTCGACTCAACATATTATTTAGTGAACCTTAATTTCAACTGAAAACATTCTTAAAAAAATACAATACTTCTCAACTTCCTTGTTGGATAATATGATCTACGTTGGGAACCTTCGTTTTCTTTCTACACGCCTTAATTAAAAATCACAGCCACCCTATCTTGACTTATACAATTGTTACTCCCAATATATCAACTAATATAAGCCCAAAAAATGAACACTACGCCTTTCAATAAAAAATAATAATATTATCCCATGTGGCCTTTGCGTTATTCGAGAGCCACTACCATCCGCGAATCAGACGGCTGAGCGGCCCCGCCGTTACTTTCCCCATAACCAATGAAACCCAAATAATATTAAAAAATACTAACGCAAAACGCAGATCCAACGTGGAAATAAACGTCGCCGTTTATGTGTTTCCGTCTAGTTGGCTTTGGAGCGTAAGATGGACTCGAGCCGCTGCAACCTGAGCTGGTCCCTGAACCGGTTAATAAAGTCGTCGGCCTTGGCGTCGACCGCTTCGTCCCCAAACGACGTCGTCTTCTGTAGCACCGACTCCGACTTGGGCCTCGTCAGCTCCACCCTCCTTTCTTCCTCTCTCTCCTCCTCCGCTTCGGGGCCCGAGAATTTGTAGAAGGATGACATGTTAAGGGACTGGACGCGCTCCAAGAGGGAGGGAGCGCGGTGGAGTACTTGAACCGGGTGGTCGGATTCCGGTTCGGGAAGCTTGTTGTCTGAGAATTTGATGGACCGGATCCTGTCTAAGAGAGAGGGAGCCCTTTGGAGTTGGACCGGGTTGTCAGTGTAGCTCGTTTCCGGTTCGGGATACTTGTACGTGGAAAAGTTGATGGACCGGACCCTTTCCAAGAGAGAGGGAGAACGATGGAGTTGGACCGGATGGTCAGCGAAGCTGGTGTCCGGTTCAGGGAAACTGTACGTGGAGAAGTTGATGGACCGGACCCGGTCGAGTAGAGAAGGAGCCCTTGCAAGAGGAGGAGGATGAGGATGAGAGTAGAAACTCTGCGGGTCGTTCTTCCGGCTCGGCGGGGGAGAAGCAAGACGAGAAGTGAGGTATATGGTCCCTATGACGAGGTTGAGGAAGACGAAGAGGGAAGTTGGAGTCAACCAGCTGGTCATAGAAGCCAGGATCGCCATTAATGGAGAGTTTTCGAGTTCGAGTATTGAACTTGGAGATAGGGTTTAATGGAGTAGTGGTTGGTTCTTTCAGGTCTGGTTGATGTTGGATATGTTTTTATAGAGGAGACCTAATAATGGGAAAGACCCAGGAAGGAGGAGATTAAATAGTCATCTATTTTCTTTTTCTTTCAACTGAAATATGTTAGATTAAAGTTATAATTATGTAAAAAATATTATTATCGTTTTATAAATTACGGTTAAAAAATGTTCGTTAAAAATATCAATTGTCAAAGAAATTACTTAAACATATATTTTTTTGGAGTTTATTCAAAATTTAAATGTTAATTTTTTTGTTCCCTCGAACAAATGTAAATTTTGTGAAGCAAATTTACTTAATTATGGTACTATTATTTTGTAGAACTCTATACTAGTCTTTTAACTGATGAAATAAAAAATAGCGATGACTCAATTTGGCAAGTCAAGCTATCCAACGATATTTATTGATTGTTTTAATAAAACTCTTATTGAATTACTAAATGTTGTACCCTTGCTTATTTATTATGTCATCGTCCTTGCGTCATTGATTTGTTCATTTTTCTTTACACCTATCATGATTTATCCCGAAGAAGTTGAGTGAAACGAATTATACAAAGTAGTTGCAACTTGCAGGGATTTACTATTTGTTTTGATTAATTAATAATCTTGATGTGAACCGTCTTAATTGGAAAATTCTGGAAATTTGACGACTGCATTATGGGAAGTATTTAAAACTAGTTCTTTTAATAATATTTTTACTTGAATTAAAAATTTATTATGGCAATTTAACCTTTTTACATTTATAGCAGCTATATCTAATTATCTATGCCAATTTAATGTTACTATTTATCGCGTTCATTATGTCAAATTCCCATCTACTATGGTAAGAGATAAGTATCATGGATATTTCATGTTTCTTCCATTGGATACTCACTCATCTGCTGCTTTGACTCTTCAACGTCGGAAAATAATTTTCAATTTGGCTTACCCATGTAACACATGCCTCGCCCATTGAATGCGACAAAAAACACGACTTTACAAACCTTATTGACTTTTTCGGGCAAACTAAGTATATACTTCCGAATTATATTTTATAACATGCATTTTAAAGCCTATATCAACCCTCTCTTAGTTCATATTTTCGTCATTGGCTTCTTCACTTCCCGTCTGTTTAGACCCGAAACCTTACACACTTATAAGTTGTAATTCTCATTGTTTCAAGGTTTTTTAGTTTGATGACAAAATTTATATCGGGCTAACAAAATGGTTACTTAAAAATATTTTGTTCCTTATTTGATTTAGAGTATTATTTATAATTAGTATCTTATGAAATGATTTTATAACTGTTGTATTTGTTCGGAGTTAGGATAATAAATAAATAATACATTTAACAATATTATTTTCAAGCTTTGTTTATAGGCTTGATTGCATATATGAATTTTCGATGTAAATCAACTCCTTTCATTACTTATGCATGAGACTGTTTTTTTTAAAAAAAAAAAGCGGCCTAGGAGCCTTCATTCGTAGTATAAACTGATTACAAGATATAACATATTAGTAAAGACAAATCCAAATCTGAATTTCGACAATTATAGACTACCACGTATTTCATAGTCATGGAACCAAATTGTATGATATGAATGATAGCCATTAGTTTTGGAAACTGAATCCAATTTGTTGTCGAAATTGTTGTTTGTCCAATCCATAAGTCAATTTATCCAACACATATTCCACTTTGGTCCCTTTTATTTGATGTTACAGCTTTCGGTTTTTTCCTCATTTGATTAGATTATGCAATTTCATGGTTATGGGATCGGGATCGCCGGACGGCAATTATCACAAGATGATTTTTTTGTAGCCATTAAACTCTATATTCTTGGTTATTCTCAGTGAGACCCATAATGGTCCACCATGTCTCTTACGTGCCAATGTGTAACTGGATCATATGATTAATTTCCATTAATACCAAAAACAATTAGCATCGTTTTATTCGGGCTCTTTTTAAAGTGATAATATAATATCATTACTACACTACGACTACAGAAAACCCACTAGAAACTGATATTATATTTTTTTTTTTGAGATAAAATAGTCAA
>SOPF01028368.1:133270-170953 GCA_012979155.1 Hypericum perforatum | reverse complement strand
CACGGTTTGTCAATATTGGTACACAATTTTGAAGCTACAACAACAATGGAATCTCCGAACAATTCAAAAAACCATGAATCATCATCGACTAATTCGCAGAGGAACGATAATACATATTCCCAGATATTGGTACCTTTAGAAATCATATTAGTACCTTTATTCAGTAATAGTGGTTCATTTGTGTCTAGTATTGGTACATTTATCACAATAATGGTACTTTTGTTAAATATTGTCACTCTTTTTAAATCATCGCCACAGCATTGAATTAATTTTAATGATTCTTGTTCACTTACCATGATAATTAACTATCTAAATTTTGAATCAAAGAAAGATTTTTTATAGGTAAAATAAGAATGTACAGATTAAAAATGAATGAGTTTGTTTCGAACAACGGAGTAAAAAATGATAAAATTCTTTATACAAAATTTTCACATTTTCATACCTGAAAATTGGAGTGAATGCTTAAACTATAATAAGATTGATGGTTAAGAATGTATCCAGTTATTTTGTTTCACAAATCCGGAAAAAGAATACACGAAGGATTTTTTTGTGACGAGTAAGTACAGCGCGCTATACTACGGGGCTAGCGCACTAAACAAGCAAGCAGTGCACTACAGGCAAGGTCCAGCGCACTATGTCTTCATTTCCAGCGCACTACACTCATTTCCAGCGCACTACAACTGTAAGACCAGCGCGCTATGCTCCAAAGGTCAGCGCGCTACATCTTCAAGGACAGCGCACTACGAAGGCCTTCAAAATGTACCTTCAAAATGTATATAGATAGTCAATTATAAGGGTAATTAAACAATAATCATTAAAAATAATCCAATATATAAATAAATGGTTAACCATGACAAAACGAAGATCAATATGATAACATCTACTTTGAAGTCACAATATTGAACAAAAGTACCATTACTGTGAAAAAAGTACCAATAGTAAACACAAATGAACCACTATTACAGAACAGACGCACCAATATTATCACTAAAGGTACCAATATCTGGGTATATGTATTACCGTTACTCTGCGAATTAGCAAAAGGTACCAATATTGATAAAAAATGTACCATTATTGTGATAAATGTACCAAAATTAAACAAAAAGAGTACCATTTTTAATGAAAAAAGTACCAATATTACATACCAGAGGTACCAGAATACAAACACCCGAGCCATTACTTGCTAAACCATCCAACTAGTAGCTTTAGATTATAGATCAGGTTCCTTGTAGGACTCCAGAGCTGGCCAACATCATCAGTTATAGACGGGGAGGTTAGAGGAGTCGCGGGAGGGGGCGATGGGGGAGTTCCGGTCGCCGTCGTCTTCTTCTTCCTCTTCGTCGGAGTCGTCGGGGGTCGAAGGTGAAGACGTTGCAGGAAGATGATGGTTTCGGTCGCTCTAGGGACGAGAAGAAGGCAAAAATTACCCACCCCGCCACGCCGTTGAGATTCTCCGCCGCCGCCTCCCCTGTGTTTGCCAATTCGATGAAGATGATGGTTTCGAAGATTTTGACGGCGACGGGACTGAACGGGACTGAAGATGACGACGGCATTAATTGAAGATTTGATTATCCTGGGTTGTGAAGATTTGATTAGCGTGGGTGGGTTTTGGTTAATTTGAATTAGTAGGTTTGAATAATTGGGAACTTAGAGCTACGGGGATTTTGAATAATTGGGAGAGAAATAAGCTAAAGAAGAATGTTTGTGGAGTTTGTTTTTCTATTTTTTAATCTGCCCTTTTATGTGTAAATACTTCTATACCCTTAATCCCCATGGTGCGGATTGATGCAATCCGCAGCAAATCTGGACTCCTTTATTTCTCTATCAGAGGACAACCTCTGCTTGTCCGGCCTGCTTAACATATTATTTCTCTTTCCGTAGTTAATAAAATACTTATCATTTCCATATCATTTTATTCGATCACTAACACATAAGTTAAAAAATAATGATCGACCCGGAGACTATGAACACCCTCGTGTAAATTTGCGGTTTTTAAAAGGGCAAATTATGAGGCTTGGTCTCTTTCTATTCAGGTTCCTATATTTTAAATTTTGATATTTTTGTTCTTTAATTAATTTATTTTTTTGAAAATAAGCTAAATGAATTATATCAGATCCAACATAAGCATAAGCACCTCCGATAACATCGAGGGATAGTAGAGTAGTACATAAAATGGTCTTTGTTGGTTACACTCGTTTTTGCAAGAGTATGTGCCATTGTATTTGCTTGACGTCGCATAAAAGAGAAGAAAAAATTGCCCACCTCCGAAAGTCGATCTTTAATGTCTTTAATTATCACGGCTAGGTAGCTGCGATCTTGAAAAGGGTTCTGCACGGCTAAAATCACTGGTTAGCAATCTGACTCAAATATCACCTTGGTTAATCCCATTGAAATGGCAACATTCATACTCATCTGGATTCCCAGAGCTTCTAAAGGGGTAGAGTGTTGTATTTGGAATACCACTCCTTGAGTTGCTGCCATGAATTCTCCTTCATGGCCTCGAAAAATAACACATACTTGATATTTGCCTGAGTCTGCTATTCCGGCGTCTGAATTGATTTTGACCCAACCCGACTTGGGGGAAATCCATCGTCTTGAGCCTGTAAGTTGGATATAAGAGAGCTTAGTGTTAGTCGCCTGAAAATCGGTCACAAACTTTAATGCTCTTTGTACTTTCACTTCCAAGTTTTGCGTCTCTTCATGATGGAATACCAGAGAGTTCTTGAATTTCCAAATGCTCAGAGGCACCCCACTCTCGTGCTCCGTGTACCCTTTTTGTAATTCTCCAAAATGGTGAGCCAATTTTCTAGATTGGAGGCATGTTGTAACATGGAAGTATTAATATCTAGTTTACCCAATTCTTGTTTAACCCTCGGATAGTTAAGGAAAAGATGAGATGTAGTTTCTAGCTCAAGATTGCATAGCGGGCAGGAGAGGTCAACGTCCATCCCTCTCTTAGTTAAGTTGTCTCTCACTGAAAGGTTATTGTCCAAAACTCTTCACGAGAAGGATTTGAGCCAAGGAGGACACTTAATCTATTTCCAATAAAGGTGACCAGTTTTCTGATTATATTCTAAGACTTGTCTTTCTGTTAAATGCCACCAATTACTCAAGTTAGTATGGTATCCACTTTTAACACTATAGGCTCCATCGGCAGAGAACTTCCATCGAATCACATCAACATACTTTCTAGAGTTTAGATAGATTGACTTTATGGTAATGGCTTCATCAGGTTGGAAGATTTCATCAATTAAGTTCTCATTCCACGTCTTAGAATCATCCATAATTAATTTGGCAATAGACTGAAAGTGATCCATTCCTGGTTGGAGATAGTGGGCCGACCAATTAGAAGACCTGGGATCTACAAATTAGCCCAGATGTTGACTACTTCACCACTATTGATTCTCCATTCAATTTCTTTTTCGAGTAGCTTAAGACCCAACTTAATACTCCATCAAACATAACTAAGTTCATAGCTTTCGGTGGAGTGTATTCAATTACAACGAGGAAAATATTTTTCCTGAATACTCAAACCACTAACGAATTATGGTTAAGTAATAATTACGATGCTTGTTTCGCTAGCATTTCTTGATTGAAGTTCTATAATTGACGAAACCATATACCTCTATTAGTTTTGGATTGGTACATACGATTCAACTGATGGCTTGAACGTGAATCTTTTTTTCGACCCAACGATACCAATGCACTTTTCTTTCCCTATTTATGCTGCCCCAGTAGAAGTCCCATAGCCATTGTTGTTCTATGTGATGGCATGTCTCCATAGGTAGATCGAAATAACTCATGATATAAAAGGGGATAAATTGTAGTATTGATTTTATCAAAAGTTCACATCCGACCTTTTATAAGCAACATTCTTTCTAGACTCTCATTTTCCTTTTGATGCGAGTTTCAATTTCTTCGAAGATGAGTTTTTTTGACTTACCCATCATCATGGAAAGGCCAAGGTATTTTTCTCCAGCTTCACCATTCGCATGCTAAGGATCTCTTGTAAGTATTCCATTGACCCATCACTGATATTACGACTATAGGTAGCTGAGCCCTTCTGTAGGTTAACTTTTTGTCTCGAGGCATGTTCATAAATAAATAATGTACTCATAAGGCATAATAGTTATGATTCTATGGCTCTAGTGAATAGTAAGGCATCATCTGCAAAAAAATAGGTGCATGATAGATGGTGCCCCTCGTGCTACTTTAATTCTGTGGATGATTCCTGTATGCTCAAACTGAGAGAGAAGTCACATTAATCCTTCTACGCAGAGGAAGAAGAGATAAGGAAAGAGTGGATCACCCTGGTGCAAGTCTCAGCTAAGAGCAAAGTAGGATCCAACCCTACCATTGACTTATATAGCATATTGAACTATACATACACACTCGATCACTAAGTCCACAAAAGAAGAGAGAAAGCCAAGAGTGAGCATAATTTGATTAAGGAAAGACCATTCAATTTGATCATATGCCTTAGTCATGTCAAGCTTTATAGCACAAAAACTCCTCCGACTATGCTTCTTCTTTTTCAGAAAGTGGAAGACCTCATAAGTGACACATACATTGTTAGTAATTAAATGACTTAGCACAAAAACCCCTAATTATTGTGAATAACTTCAGGAAGAAGATGTTTAAGTTAGTTAGCAATGGCTTTAGTGACAATCTTCATGGTGGCATTGCACAGGCTAATTAGATGAAACTCAGTATATTCAATTGAATCTATACTTTAGGGATCAATGCTATGATCGTTTTATTAAGAGAGGAGGGATCCAGTCTATCATTGAGGATTGCCAAAGTAGAAGAGGTGACTACACCTCTAACTATAGGCCAAAATCTCTGAAAGAATAGTGGAGGCATATTATTCAGTCTCGGTGCCTTAGTTTGGTACATTTCGAATAATGCCTTCTTGATTTCCAGAAATTGGCCAAGCGTATATGCCTATAAACCTCCAAGGGCTGGCTTCCTGAACTTCTATATCTGTATGATTGTGAAAATAGGAGAGTAGCTGAATTAAGATATTGCCCTATCATGATACTGTAAGTCCCTTACTTTTAGCTCTTCCTGTCCCTACGCACCCTATATATACTCCAATTCAAAGTTAAACTTTCATTTCAATGTATCTACCTCGATCTCTGAAAGCTTAGTCTCTGAGAGAAAGAGAATTTGAGGAGAGTAGGATTGAACCATTTTATGAGCTTGACAAACTACTGCCAGACTCCCCAACCCGTGACAATTCTAACATACAAGATTCATGATATCTGGCAGGACTGCTCTGTAGTCTCTGCCTATGAATTAATTGATGAGGGAGTCTCAAAAATCACGACTTACCATTTGCTAACTAAAACCTCCTCCTTGGTACCCAAGTATAGATTCATGTTAATTAGGCATCTTCTGATCTTTATCCACCTTGGTCTGACTAACAATCTTTTTTTACTTGTTTCCTAATCAAAATACTGTAGTCTAGCTCTCTAGTGTAGTGAGTTCATCCCCCACTTGGGTAAAAAAAGGGTTATGTGTGGATCAAGCGAGAAGTTATATTTAAAGTTTTAGGTTACTATGAGTATTAGTGGGTAGTAGGGTGGAGTTGGTGGTGGTTTGGCTCAAAAGTAGGGTTCGTAAGATATAAGGTAAGGTGGAGTCATTTAGAATTTGGCATAGTGGGAGGTTTTCTATATTGGTGATGGTAGTAGGAGATCTAGGTGGGGTGGTATATAGAGTATTTGGTGAAATAGGTAATATGGGTACTAATGTTAATTTATCGGTAGTGTTAGGGGTAGGGATGAGAGAGTGGGTTTTTAGTGTAAGGAGATCTTGGCGATGATAGAGTGGGACATATTTGGTAATTTTGGGTTGGGTATTGGATAGGGTCGTTGGTGGAGATGTGGTAATATTGCTATTCTGCATGATGGGAGAGCTTTTGTTATTTTTTTAGAGCCATCTCTATACCCACAACCGAAAAGGATGTTTAGAGCCCCTCCATGAGCCTCCTACCATATGCCCATATGCCTATTTCAGGATTGACTAAAATGTTGAGATCTCCTCCTGTGCACCTTCTCTTCCAAGAACTGACAAAAAAATTCTACGACTTCCTGAAGTAATCATACTTTCATTACTCCCATCCCCAAGATCTCTGCATCGTTTGAAAAGTGAGGCCCTAAGCCAGGATCCATATGAATTTGTAAATGGAGGAGGCTCATTATCATCATATGTCAAGTCGCAAGTCTTCTCAAGGTAGCTTATCATATCGTACTTATAACAATATGCTTGGAGGCGCTCATATTTAAAGTAGACCATTGTCGTAATACTGCCCTAAAACTATATCTTCTATGTCCTTGGTCGGGCTTCTTGTGTATCTACTAGTACACGTAATTACATATATCTTTCTTTAGTTTCCATAGTCTTGTCCTATATAAGAAATCTGTCAAAAAGTCTGCCAACAGCCCGAGCGATGATCATATTATATCCTTCTAGCGATAGATCATATACTCATACCTAGAAGGAAACTGTAAACAAAGGTATGTCTTGCAGTTTATCAGCATCTATGACCTCTCCCAACATGATCACATGTTTTTCAAATAACCATGGTTGATTTGCAAGTACCTTGTTCATATCTTGATGTTCTTGAAATTTAAATAGGAAATGGTTTCTAGAAATCTCCTTAATCTCCAACCCTCGATATGGAGACCATAAATTCCTCATCATGGATATGAAGGCTCTCAATTGATTGCTTTCTCAGTCCAAACCGATTCCACCAACGAGCATAATATAGGGGATTTACCCTTGAGGGATAGATCATATGGGATCAACAATACGTCATCTCCCTTCGTTGAAGTCATCTAGCCACCTATTGCCACAGCCTCTTCCTGCCCCTTCTCCCCTGCCCTCCCCTTCAGCCCTTCTGCCTACTTCATCTTATCCTCCATCAATAACAGTATCTATTCTACCAATCACCGATGAAGACCCCTCAACCTGCCCAAAACCTTAAAAGAAAAACTATACTCGGACCCTCTAACCTAGACTACCCAAGAGACTTATACTATCTTTCACTGAAAAATTATAATTATCTATTGACAAGCTATAATTCTTTGACAACTTTTGAAATTTTTGTGACTTTTCATGGATTTTTTATAATTATAAAGCTCGAAGACCCTAAAATGGGACTACTCTCACAGACAAAAACAAAAAAAATTAGAGCCTCATAAAAGGTGACTCCCACGCTGACCACTTCTGGTCCCACAAGCTTGGGGTTAACAATTTTTTTAGTAGCCATGGTGTTGTAACTAAGGGCTAAATGATATTAAATGATAGTGTAGGAGTTAAGAGTGATAAAGTAATAGTTAAGAGGTAAGGTAGTATCTCTTTTATATAAGACAGATTCTAATATGTGTGCAATATTTTAACCAACATAGATTTTCAGATTTTTTGAGTTAAAGCATCCAAAATGCGAGTGTCCAACTCTTCTGCAAAGACTAAATAATACAGAGATTGTATGCTAGGAAAATGCAGAGGCAACAGACATGCACCAAAGCAGTTACACGGGATTTCTCAGGGGAATCACATGTCTAGATTAATTATTATAAGTTAAAATTAACATTAGCCCCGCATGTTTAATCTATTTGGTGTTTACCTCTGAATTTCAAAAAATTGATTAAGAATTTTTAGGGTATGGTAAAATTATATTACGATGTCAGAATCAAAGTTTTTTTCCCGTGAGGGGGTCACACAAAATGACAAAATAAGTCACGGAAGTCTAGGGGTAAGTGTTGTTTGATTAGTGAGTTTGGTTTTCAATTCAAAAAATGAAGAGGATAGAGGGTTTCGAAGGTTCGACAAGCATCGAGTACAAGACATTGCTCAACCTGGTGGACATACGGTGACCATTATACGTGAGAAAACTCTCATGCATGGATTATGAGACCTAGCAAGTGCTAGCTTTCTGGTGGATGTCAGGTCTGTCCCTCCCCTCAAACCTGGCAGATGCGGACCTCGTTGGAAAAGTCACACTTTTTATCAATCAGATGCAATTGTTCAGAGTTACAAATTTGAATATTTTTGGGACAAATTTTGATTATGATAAAGATCCATGTTGATCCCAAAACTTCTATAAATAAATATTTAGATTCTTCATTTTTTACAACTAAAACATCAAATCATTCTTCTTTCAATCACTCAAAAGCATCATTAGTTATTGTTTTTGTTCTTTTAATTTAATTAAAATATTTTTTTGGGTTTTTGAGACCCAAATCAAATTATTTTTTTACTAACTCTCATTTAAAAAAACTAAAATACTTATAAAAAAACATCTTTCCTGTTTCCTCCCATTCATCTTCTTCCCCTATTATTCAACCAACATTAATTTCACATCTTCCAAATTTATTTCATCTTTCTTCTTCTTCTTCATCTTCTTCTTCCCCTACCTCGACTTTCTTCTTCCTCTCCCATTCTCTTCCTCTCTCCTTCCTCAACTGAAGAATAAAGATGACGGTGAGAAAAGAGGAAAAGATGATGAGTAGATCTGGGCCCCTTCTCTCTCGACATCAGGGGTTTTCTCTATCATTTTTCCAAATTCAATTTCAAAATTCAAAACCCAAATTGATTAGAATTCTGCTAAACCTAATTTCTCTATTGCACATCCTCTAACAAACCTTCCTTCGCAAAAAAAAAGGATTTTGGTTGTGTCATTGTTAATTAACATGAACAAGATATTGAAGGAACTAAACCAAGCTAAATAGTGCAGCACAACGATGGAGGAAGCCATCGCATAGGAAGGGTTTAGGGTTGTGGGGCTATGGGAAAGTTCCTTCCCAGACCATCCTCCGCACATCGTATTCCCCTGTGTTATAGTGATTGGAGATTTTCAAGTTCATGTTTGGGATTGCATAAAAAGAAAAAGAAAGAGGAAATAATTTTTATTTTATTAAATATAAGAGAGTTTTATCATTTTCAATGTGAGTTCATCAGATTTTTTTTCTGATGACCGAGATCGAGAGGATATTTTAACTAAAATAAAAAAGATAAAAATATCAATTTTTAAAATACAAGGACCTTGGGTAGAAGAAGACCAAAACTCAGAGATTTAAGAGATAATTTATCTTTTTTAGAATGTTGTAGATTCAATAATTCAATATAAAACTACAAAAGCATTTTACGAAATGATTGATGACGCAATTTCCCTTCTACTTCCTTTTTGATCCGCATCGAAGATTATAGTGCAAGCGATAGATTATTAACATGATTCCAACTATCAGCGACCAACGAGTTTTTGCTTTCAGAAAAAAAGAGCTACATCTTTTTCTTTTCTAGGATTCCAATTCTTCAATTTTTTTAGAAAGTGGCTCACAGCCTATATTAGATATCAAGTTACAATACAAAGAAATAAATACATAGATAATGTACGGATACACTGAATAGAAATTGAAAACCAAATTTACAAAGCAGCATGGATGGAAGACGAAGGGTGGACGAGAAACTATGAGAGCTGGTGTCCGAGGTGAAAAGCTACCGAAAGTCGGCTAATAACCACAAGAAAACTTGTGGCATTTGAATGCATCAAAGATACACTCAAATGAGAGTCAAATTCGAATAAATTTAACCAAGACAAGTTTATCCACGTGCAACCACCGGAGAGGCAACGAGATCTGAATGGCCTTCGAAACAAAATCTTAGCAAAGGATTAAAGGACAACAACAATACATGAAACAAAGATACTGAGCAAAATATCCACCAAACAGGAGAGGAGTGGATCTGAGCAAAGCCAACAACAAGATAAACACATAAGAAGGATAAGTAATAAACAATCTAAAACATCAACAGGAGAAGGAAATAATAATGTCGCACAAGATCCTTGCACAGACATTTTTAAGATTAATAATGTCGTTCAAACTTGTAACTTGTAAGATGTTATGCTATGGTGAGAAAAATTATTTTATAGTGTGAGAAAATAAATAAACCAGTGCAACTATTAGTTTTCTTTTATGGTAATGCTGTGACTATTAAATAAACACATTAATATGGAGGTTGAAAAAGTGAAAGAGATAAAGAATTAATAGTAAATTAGTAGTTATTTTTAGTATTTTGATTATTGTTAAGATTTTTAGTTATAGTAAAATCACATGTATTAAGTTCTTTTAGTTTTCTATAAATAGTACTTGTGATTTATTATTTTGGATGGTTGAATTTGATTATAAAAATTGAGAGTTCCATTATTTTGGATGGTTTCTGATATCTTTTTAGATCAAAGATTGAGATTTTATCGTATTTTTTGGGCATTCTTAGAATCAATGGATTGTCGATTCCCATCCACGAGTTTCCACTACGTAAAAAAAAGATGGCGGCTGATAGTTACCTGTTGAATAGTGTCTCATATAGTAAGTTGCGAGTGGGATGGGTTGGTTTATAAGGTGGGAGAATCCACCTACTCATTACCTTAAGATTTTTGGTAGGACATGGTAATTCCTATATGGTACCAGAGCCAATTTATTCTAACGAGCCCATGGGCCTATATGCTCGCACGACCCCTATTTGAAAGTACGAGAGGCAGTGCTAGGCCCATGCAAACTTGAGCCCCATGGGTTAGTTTATAAGGTGGGAGGATCCACCTACCTTAAGATTTTGGGTAGGATATGATAATTCCTATATAACAAATAAAGCACAAGCTCTTACCAATGACAAGCCTGATTCGTTGGGTTATAAAATTTAAACATTTTCGAAAAGAATGACAAGCATATTTGTTAGAACAAGCAATCAAGGACCTACAAGAGATAGACGGATCAACCATTGAAGACCTAGCTGTATGCGAAGATTCGGATTGTGCAAATCGGATTGGCTTTACTGATCAGCCCAGAATCTACAGTTGATTATTGCTGAGATCTTGGGTTCGATTATTTTTACCATTTGCATGATACGGATCAACTAGTTGGTGATCCGTGATCCTTGCCATATGAAGTTTCTCCCCACATAAGGAATTAGTCGTTGCTGCCTCAAAACCACACGAATTACTCTTTCCAAGATGGCTTCTGGAACAACTGCAGTCCCGAATATATTTACCTTGTATAGATTGATTCTTTTGATTTTTTCCTTTAGTGTTGTAATTGACAGTTAGATTAACTCTATATATTGTAGAATCGTAATCCTATATATACAATTTGAACCAATTTCTCCAATTAAGCCTTCTAACAATATTTTTCATATATAAAAAAAAATACCCCAACGCACATAATTGATAAAATAAATGATTTGTTGAGATTCTTACTGTACTGCTAATATAGTTACGATTATGTGAAAAAAATATTACTTATCTTATATTGAATATAAATATTTTACATGACGCGCTTTAATTATGTAGTCATTCTTATCATTTGCACGACCATATTAATTTGATAAACTTTGTTTAAGAAGGAATATAAAATTCAAGCTATGTGCAATTTTAAAAAAAAATATTATTTGAGTGTCGATGTAAAATATTATACTTATGTTAAAACTACACCCTTGATTTTTTAAATCGTACTTTCTCCGGCAGCGGAAGCGAAGATACGTAGTCTAGGATATCCGATGCCAAAAGGGGTTGACTTGGAGTAAACACAGGAAAACAGAAACAACCAATAAAAATAGTCTTACATTTTAAGGTACATTATCGCAGAAAAAAATGCGATTTCGTACCGACCCCAGACAGAAAATTAATTTTCCGATGATCCATTCTAGAGAAAGATTTTTAAAACAACCCCCTCTGGAAAATTACCCGCATTATCTAACTTTTAGCGTTCGCCTCTTGGATTTTCACATGCTCACCGCGTGAAGCACCTGTTGCTGTCGCATGGCGCTGGCCCCAGTATAAGAAAAACTTGTTTATTAGCGTTAAACTTTATTTTATTAGGTGGTGGATCACGAGAATGGATAAATTTGAATCATATAAGGGAGAGTCTTTGTTATAATCTTAATAAAAATAGTCCGCAAACAAGACTTCTAATAATAAAAGAATACAGTATATAGTCGAGTCTTATGGTATCGAACGAGATTCCATATCACATTAACCTTATTTTATCAACCGTCAATGAAGAACAGTTGTACATTAACTAGATAGCAAATCGAACCATGAAAATGTATATGCATTAAAAGTTTGGTAAGAAAAATCTTCCTTACCAATATAGTTTTATAATTAAACCATGAATAAAAGAAATTAAATAATGAATTCAAATTTGAGTTTTAATTTATTTTTATCAAATTATTGTAACACATCAATTCGTACAAAGATGAGAACTAATTTTATAAGGAAATACGTGCTATTGAATTTGTAAAAGAGTTTTTGATAAAAATATCCCTCACATGCATGTGGTGAGTCAGAATTGGACTCAATTAATGATTTTATGCATGTGGTGAGTTAAAATTAGATTCAATCGATGATTTTGCCCCTTCGCGCACAATATATATAAACACTTCACAACTCTCGTTTTAAACTAAATGGACCTAACTTGAAATGAAGGATTTATGGAAATGATTAAATGATTTATGAAGGAAAACAAATTAGTGTCGCTCTTTTGTTATCGATGTGTCCCTAGCGATTAATAACTTACAACGTGCTATTTTGTAAGCATTATTCTAGTTTAACATTTGGAAACACAAAGAAGTCAAATACTCGATTAAAATACGTTGTCACTCTAAAAAATTAAATAAAAATTTAATTGACAAAACAGGAAATGGTATGAAAATAAACTTGTTCTTTCTTGTCCCAAGTTGAAAAGTAACTTGGGTCTATCTGGAGGCCCAATTTAACGATTTCGCCCTAGGCCCGCCCAATTCACTGGCCGCTCGCCCTCGCAATTTCCCACGCGAGAAACAAACTCCCCCACCCAAGCTCGACTCGAAGCAAGAAGTCTTCTCCGAAATTGGACCATTTTACCCTCGAGCATGCCTCCGCCAAGAATCCTCCTCTGCGGCGACGTTTTAGGCCGCCTCAACCAACTCTTCAAGCGCGTCCAAACGGTTACCACCGCCCCTCCCCGTCCTCCACAGACTCCAACTAACTCTCGGCGTTAGTTAACCTCCGTTCTCTCTCTATCACAGGTGAACAAATCGGCCGGACCGTTCGATGCGCTGCTCTGCGTGGGCCAGTTCTTCCCGGACGAATCGGACCGGCTCGAAGAGCTAGCCAGGTACATCGAAGGCCGGTCCGCGATCCCTCTTCCTACCTACTTCATCGGCGACTACGGCGTCGGCGCCGCTAAGTTCCTATCGGTAACCGCCAAGGACTCTGCCAACTTAGGGTTTAAATCAGACGGTTTAAAAGTTTGCGAGAATCTCTACTGGCTTCGCGGCAGCGGGAAGTTCAATCTCCATGGTACTAAGTTTATTCTCCCCCGCCTCTAATGTCGGATTTTCATTTTAGGTTCACGTATTGTGTTTACTTTAATTTCCGGTTTTAGGTTTATCCGTTGCTTACTTGTCGGGGAGGAAGTCGCCGAGCGGTCAACCGTTTGGAACTTACAGTGAAGACGATGTTGATTCGCTGCGAGCATTGGCTGAGGAGCCAGGAATAGTTGACTTGTTTTTGACATATCCTATGGTTTATTGTGTGTCTAGTATCTATTAGCTTGTTTTTGTGGCGGTTTTGTGGCTTGCTCTCAGTTTGGCTTCCTTAATCGATAGTCACTAATGAATGGCCTAGCGGGGTTACTCGTGGAGCTTCCGCAGTGGATGTGCCTGATGGAGCTTTGGATTTATCGGGTGACGATTCAGTCGTTTCCGAGTTAGTGGCGGAGATTGCACCACGGTATGTCATGTTTGAATTTCATGGGAGCTAGGAATTGAAGAACTCAATTGGACTGTCAGTTAATCTTGAGATGCATCAGCTTGGTATGGGCTATTATTATGAATATTAATCCTTTAACAAAAAGAAATCGAAATGTTAAAATGAATTATATTGCTACATGCGGTACTCTTTGAACTTTTGGCAAATCTGGTTAGTATCTTTTTCCAGCTAATACAAGGTTTCTTTCTTTTTTTGGCAGCTATCACATAGCTGGGTCTAAGAGTTTGTTCTATGCTCGCGAGCCCTACTGTAATGTGGACGCAGTGCATGTTACTCGGTTTCTGGGCCTTGCCTCTGTTGGCAATAAGGATAAACAGGTTCTGTTGTAGATTTTTCTTTTAGTAATGTTTATGTGATACAAGCTATTATCAACTATTCATAATTTTTGATTTTGTTAGCAGTCGCTTGTCAATTACTGAATTCCCTGAACTCGAAATGTCACAAGCTGACCAGAAACAGATAGTATTTAGAACTTGGGAGGATTTAGACGGAACATGGATTTGATAATCCATTGTTTGGCTTTTCTTCTTTATGATTTCGTTAAGAATTTACGCTAACTCGTGGTTTTATCTTTCATTCTCAGAAATTTATTCATGCAATTGCACCTACTCCAGCATCTAGTATGTCAGCTTCCGAGCTCAGCATTAAGCCTCCAAATTCAACGTTGTCTCCGTACGCCGTCGAGCAACCAACTCAATCCAAGGAAGTTACCAAACGATCTGGTGATAATCTGTCCGATTCACAATATTGGAGATATGATGTCACTCAAAAGCGGCATAAATCTGGAGGAGCAGTTGGCGAAAAAATATGCTTTAAGTTTGTGTGCTCTGGTTCATGTCCAAGAGAAGAGAAGTGCCACTTTCGACATGATACAGATGCTAGAGAACAATGTTTGAGAGGTGTTTGTCTCGATTTTATCATCAAAGGCAGATGTGAAAAAGGCCCAGAGTGTAGTTATAAACATGAATTTCAAGATGGAGATCAGGGCAATTTTCCGAAGAAACACCTTTCCGGAAATGCAAGTACAAACAGGTCAGTAGAGGGATTCTTTTCTGAAACGGTGTAACTTGTTACTGATGTCCTTGATCCAAGTATTTTCTTGGCGTCTCATCTTATATAGCTAAAATTGTTTGGTTTTTCTTATTTCAGTTTTGGGCACAGTTGTTATTTCTTCATAAGTTTTGATTATGTTACTCCCTGCAGGTCCAAAGAATGCTGGTTTTGTTTATCAAGCCCGAATGTGGAGTCACATCTTGTTGTTAGTTTGGGAGAAAATTTCTATTGTGCCTTAGCTAAAGGCCCATTAGTACAAGATCATGTATTATTGATACCCATAGAGCATTTGCCTAATACAATCTCAATAGTGCAAGAATGTGAGAGCGAACTTGTTAGATTCTGTGACAGTCTTAGGCTATATTGCAAGAATTTGGGAAAACAGGCTGTTTTCTTTGAGTGGGCATCTAAGCGTGCTACTCATGCAAATCTTCAGGTAAAAGTAGTTCTACACTATCTTTTTGTCTAAGCTGATAATATCATTAGTTTAGTGTGTGTGATTAGATGGACTTCAATTGTTCTTGCTTTTGAAATGAAGCATTTGTAGGATGATCAGGATCTGCCTCTTTCATTTTTTTTCTTTTTTGTTCTTTTCAGGTTATACCCATTCCGTCCTCGAGATCAGGAGTTGTTGGAAATGTATTTAACATGGCTGCTGACAAGTTGGGTTTTAAGTTTGTGGCTAGGAAATGTGAGTTGTTTGACTTCATTTCATTGCTTAGTTCCTGTTGGATAGGAATCCTATTTCTAGTTATTGGGTTATTATCTTGATTTCTCGCAGAAAACTTATGATTATCCATATTGCCTTTTCAGTTTAGTGCTAATCTCATGTCTGAATTGCTGTCTCATAGTTGGACTTCGTGTCCTCTGTTGAAGACGATTTGTCAGTCCAAGTTTTGTTCTCATATCCCTTTATTCGGCTGAATCTCTGGTATGGTTTACATGGCAGTTGATGATCCATTGGACGGAAGAAAATGGTTGAGGACAGAGTTCAATAGCAGTAAAAGCTACTTCTACGCCGAGCTTCCTGATGGAACGTTTCTGTTGCACTCCGTTGATGAGAATGAGACTTTTCCAGCTCAATTTGGACGTGAAGTAAGTTGCTGGTTTACTTGCCATTTTATACTTCACTTTTCTATCGTTGCCATATTAGAACTTTATTTGTATGCTGTAAGGATACCGGAAGAAACATTCGTTTTTCTTAAAAGAAAAAATATGGTTTTGTTTTTGTCAAGTGTTTCTTTGAGCTTCCAAATTTTTGCATTAGGCACTAAACCACATCCACCTTGGTCTCTCCCAACTGCTGCTCAGAATGCTGGATTCCTTCTCTCATATTTTTTTATCCAGAACCAGAATGTTGCTTCGATGGTTGTTGAAGATTTAATGGGAGGTGTCCATTTTTGCATTCACATTTTTATATTTAGAGCATAGGTTCCAGAAACCATCATTGCATACCAGGTAAAAGACGTATTTGTATAGGATTTCTTTTAAGGGAGAGGGTGAAATGTTTTGGTCATCCGTTCCTTCTTAGCTGGGACTTACCATGATAGCAGTCTAGTCTACTTTATTATTGAGTGATAAATATTTTTGGTAATTGTTTTTTTGTAAATGTGATGAACAGTTCTGATTCTATGCAGAGTCATGCTTAAATATGTACCTCTTGCTCACGAAACGTCGTTGTGTAGACAAGGATCAGAACTTGAGCCTTTTGATATCTGCTCAGCACCATTAAAGATTAACTTAAAACTATTTGTAGGTTATTGCTGGATTGCTTAACATGGCTGATAAGGCAGATTGGAGGAACTGTAAGGTCAGCCAAGAAGAGGAGAGTAGGATGGTTGACGAATTCAAGAAACTCTATGGAGAGCTAGATCCAAACAATTGATGCACACGTTGCCTCATTTACTTCATTTACATCAACAAATCGTTACTGCTGCAGAGAAAAAAGGTACATCATATATATCCAAATTTGCGAATCAACTGTAAATTCGTTCTTTCTGAACATGCCATTGTTTCAATGCTTGGAAGGATTACTGCCTGCTTGGTGTCTGCATCGATTCACTGCTTCCTCTAGGAACTCTTCTTGATCGTTTGCTTGGACTCAATTATCTTGTTTCATTTCGTAATGTCCGATTTTCTCTCCAGCATGCTCCTGATATTTTCTGACTTACTATAACTTCACTTCTTCAGGCTCGTGACGTCCTCGTGGATGATGTCCCATTTTTCTCAAGATCAGCCACTCTTTGGTACTTGGAGTTCCAGGGAGCGAATGTGAGGATGTGGCAATGTTGCAGGACGACGTTTCTCATGAGCCGGTAGATTGGATTCACTTTAGATCGGGTAACGATTATCCAACATTGTAATGGTCCGGGATATTTATGTCGATGATTACGTGCCGATGGTTGTCGACCATATATAAGGAGACACCGAAGCGTATCACTGGTATCCTTAGATGCTGAGAAGGTAATGGCCCTCCTGGAGGAAGGCTTTTTTTTTTACCTCAAACGATCGTGAATGGGTCAAAGAAGAAGCCAAAGCGTATTTTCCTTCTTTTGGCGTCATGACCAAATTAGAATCGCCCGTCAAACTTTATTTTCCCAGTGTAATGCACTCTTAATTAAATCAGGATAGTGTATTCTACTTTTCTTTTGGCGACATTTTGTGTTATCACTCATTAACGGAACATTGGTACGCGTCGAGTGACAAATTAATCCAGATTCCTTCACCTATATTTATTGCATCGCCGGCCGTATCCTTCCACTAATCGGAAATAATTATAATAACTTAACCAGATTCCAAATCGAACCATACATATGCTTTGATATTAAACAAATTGAGCAGTGATACAGAGAAAAAAATTTGGGCTAAAATATACGAATAATTAGTTAAGTAGATACCGTACCCTTTCGCATTTTACAGCTTTCACTCGGGTTTTCTGCCAGAAGGCCTATAATCAAATTTATCGGCCCAATCCACGTCCTAATTTATCCCATTGTTCTCATAAACGACCTGGAAGTCGATCTGGAATTGGATCTGCCTTCTAGGTTAGCCGGTTCGACTGGACCAACCTTAGTCAGACTAGATTTTTTTCTTTAATTTTTTGTAATTTTTTTTAAATATATATAAATATATAAATAAATAATTGAATAATAAATTAATAATAACATATAAACATACCAATTTTTATAAAATATATCAAATAAAATATTTATATAAATGGATAATCTCAAATAAAAAATAAAATCATAAATTAGTAAAATTTTCCAGGCAAACCAATCCGGTCCGACCATATTTCGTCCAACTCAAATGATAAAGTTTCTGCCCAAAAATAAGCCATTGAATGGACCATTAGCAGTAGGACCGCATTTTTTAAAACAATGATTTATCCAACGGTAGCTTGCTAGAGGCCCATTTAGCTGTCCGCTCGTCCTCTCAATTTGACAATTTCCCACGCAAAGTACTCTCCAGTCTCCCACCGAGCAAGACCATTTTGCACTAGAATGTCTGCACCGAGATTCCTCCTCTGCGGCGACGTTTTAGGCAAACTCCGCCGTCTCTTCAAGCGCGTCCAAGCGGTTATTCCCCTCCCTTCCCCTTCTCGACGCAACTCCGACTAAATCCGGCGTCAGTTAACCTCCGTTCTCTCTCTCTCTCTCTCTCTCTCTCTCTCTCTCTCTCTCTCTCTCTTCGGTGAACGAATCGGCCGGATCGTTCGATCCTCTGCTCTGCGTGGGCCAGTTCTTCCCGGATTATTCGGATGAGCTCGGAGATCTCATTGATTGCCTTGATTGTCCGTATATGATTACTATCCCTACCTACTTCATCGGAGAATACGGTGAATGCAGCCCTAAGTTTTTCATGATACACGGCGAGAACTCCGCCGACTTAGAGTCTAAAGCCAACGGCATAAAATTATGCGAGAATCTTTAATGGCTTCGCGGAAGCGAGAAGTTCTATCTCCACGGTAATCAGTTTGTTCTCCCGCCTCCATCATCGGATTTTCGGTTTAGGTTTGTGTAGTTAGGGAAGAGGAGATATGACGTCATTGTGTTTATTTGAATTCGCGGTTTAGGTGTATCTGTTGCTTACTTGTCGGGAAGGAATTGGTCACGTGAAAAACCGTTTGCGACTTCTACCGAAGAGGATGTTGATTCGCTGCAAGCATTGGCCGAGGAGCGGGGAATAGTTGACTTCTTTTTGACATATCCTTTGGTGAATTGTGTGTAGCTAGTATCTCTTAGCTTGTTCTTTTTTTCTGTGTTGTGACTCACTATATGTTTGGCTTCCTTAATCAGTAGTCACTTACGAATGGCCTAGTGGCGTTATGAATGGAGCTAACACAGCTGATGTGCCTGCCGAAGCTTTGGATTCATCGGATGGCAGTTCAGTCATGTCCGAGTTAGTGGCAAAGATCAAACCTCGGTATGTCATGTTTGAATTTCAAGGGAGCTTGAAATTGAAGTTTTATCAACTTGATTGAACTGTTCTTTAATTTTTAGAGGGATTAGCTTGTTACTGGTGACATGGGCTACCAATTTGGATATTAATCTTTTTAACATGGTATTGTACTTTTCGAATTTTCGCAAATCTGGCCGGTGCTTTTTGTTCTGCTAATACATGATTACTCTATTTTTTGGCAGCTATCACATAGCTGGGTCTGAGCGTTTGTTCTATGCTCGTGAGCCATACTGTAATGTGGAAGCCGTACATGTTACTCGGTTTATTGGTCTTGCCGCTGTTGGAAACAAGGATAAACAGGTCCGGCCTCCTGTAGATTCCTTATAATATTGGTTTTGATGTGGTCCGTTTTATGTTCCACTTTTTGAAATTCTTTAATTTATATTAGCAGTCTATAGTCAGTTACTGAATCCCCTGGACTCCAAATATCACAAGCTGACCAGAAACAAATAGTATTCAAAACCTGGGAGGATATAGATTTTGGCTTTTCATCTTTATGATTTTGATAAAAAAATCATTAACTAGTGCTTTTATTCTTGATTTTATTTATGCAATTTCAACTACTCCAGCATCTAATATGTCAAATTCCGAGCTCAGCATGAAGCCTCCAAATTCTGTGTTATCTTCTTATGTTGTCGAACAATCAACTCAATCCAAGGAAGTTACCAAGCGATCTGCTGACAATCTGTCTGATTCACAATAGGAGATCTCACGCCTCTCAAAAGCGGCATATCTGGAGGAGCATGTGGCGAAAAAATATGCTTAAAATTTGTGTGCTCTGGCTCCTGTCCAAGAGAAGAGAATAGGCAAAAGTGCAAAACAATGTTGTGTAAGGACATCTTTTACCTGAAGATTTGCATGAGTAGCACACTTATATGCCCACTCAAAGAAAACAGCATGTTTCCCCAAGTTCCTACAATACAGCCTAAGACTGTCACAGAATCTAGCAAGCTCGATCTCACATTCTTGCTCAATCGGTATCAATAACACATGATCTTTTATTAGTGGATCTTTAACTTAGGAACAGTAGAAGTTTTCTCCCAAACTAACAACAAAATGTGATTCCACGTTCCAGCTTGACAAACAATGACAGCATTCTTTTGGCATGCAGGGAGTAACATAATCAAAACTTATGAAGAGTGTATTAAAAACCAAAACAAGAAAGACCAAACAATTCTAGGCATAAAAGAGTCGGATCAAGGACATCAACAACAAGTTACACATATCAGAAAAGAATTCCTCTACGAACCTGCCCCGATCTCCTTCTTGAATTTATGTTTGTAACTTTGGATAGGAATATATTTCTGGTTATTTGGTCATTTGTCCTTGATTTCTCATGGAAACAAATGATTATCCATATTTCTTTTTCATTGTAGTGCAAATCTGACTTCCGAGTTGCTATCTCGTAGTTGTCCTTCTACTCTGCGGAAAACAACGTGTCAGTCTAAAATTTATCTTCTCATATGCCTTTAATTGGCTGAATCTCTTGTGTGGTTTACGTGCAGTTGATGATCCGTTAGTCGGATGAAAATGGTTGAGGACGCAGTTCAACAGCCGTAAAAGCTACTTCTATGTCTAACTTCCTGATGGGACAATTTTATTGCACTCAGTTGACGAGAATGAGAAATTTCCATGTCAAATCGGACGTGTAGTAAGTTGCAGCGATTCTTGCCAATTTATACTTCTATTGTTGTCATAAAACATAATAGAACTTTATTTGTCTTAAGGATGCCAGAAGAAGTTATATTTTTTTATCTTGTCTAGCCAATTTTTTTGTTGTCTATGATATAAACTTCCAAATTTTGAATTTAGTTTGACATGAAACCTGAATTTCTGGTAAGTACTTTTATATTAATGATCTCAACAACTTTCTTACATTATTAATGGCACTTTGTGCATTATTAATTTAGCCTTTGCAGTTGCAACGACCAGTTCCCAGATTTAACCCTTAGTGTGATGGCTAGTAACTGGCTATTTGTAATGATGTAACTAGTTAACTTTTATTCAATGGATAATCTATGCTATTCACTAGCTTATTATCAATCCTAAATTATGATAATCTCATCATGATTCTTCTCTTGAATAGAATCTGCATAATCTGCAGATGTGGATGATAATACCCGGATTAATATGTCTGAGCTTGTAGGTCTTTTAGGCAGCAATAAGTCTCGTTGGACTGGGGTAGTATTTGATCTTCTCAGCTTCCTTATCCTTGGCATTCTGCAGCACAGTTCTTGCGTGTTCTGCAGAATTTGAAGATTCTGCATAAGTCAGAACCATTGATCACCTGCAACTTAGACAAAAAAAAAAAGTTTTAGCATGTTATCCTTTAATAACTCAACAAACCACATCCCATCCTGTTCTCTCTCAACTTCTGCTCAGAATGCTGGATCCCTCCTCTCATGTTTTTGACCCTCCACCAGAATGTTGCTTGATTTATTGTAGAAGATTTCATGGGAGGTGTCTATTGTCGCATCCACGTTTTAATATTTAGAGCATAGGTTCTGAAAACCATCACTGTTTGCTCGGACTTCGGACGATAGCAATTAGTTTACTTCATAAACTGGAGATTAAATAGGTTTGGTGATCATTTTCTTTAAGAATGTATTTCACCTTCCTGATTGTAAACATCATTAAGAAGTTGTTGAAGTGTAAATAATGTTGGTAATTATTTTCTCAGGAAATGTCGTTGTATAAACAAAGATCACAACTTGTGTGCCTTTTAAATTGACTTTAATGATTAGGTAAAACAACTTGCAGGTTATCGCTGCCTTCATTTATGCATCCAAGAAACACTCTGGAGAACTGGATCCAGAGTGCAAGATGTTTTGGGAGTGTAAGGTCAGCCAAGAAGAGGAGAGCAAGATGGTTGATGAATTCAAGAAACACTATGGAGAACTGGATCCGAATAATTACTTTTGGTGGAAAAGTGAGTGTCATGCACTCATTTATGCATTAGAAAACTGAAATTATAGATAAATAAGTCTGCTAGTCCCAAAGCCGATATAGATAGGAATAGTTGATGCACACATTTGAAGTGCCTAATCTACTTCGTTTTGCTTGAAAAAATCGTTACTGATGCAGAGGAAAATGGTTTATCAGTTTATCCAAATTTTGAGCATTATCTGCAAATTCATTCTTCCTGAACCCGATTCGTGCCATTGTTACTCTACTGGCAAGCTCACTGCCTGCTTGGTGCCTGCACCTATTTACTACTTCCTCTAGGAACTCTTATTGGTCATTTGCTTGAATCTAATATCTCATATTGTTTGACATTATGTCCGATTTTCCCTCCAGCATCCTTCCAATATCTGCGTCACGACTTTGGTTTCTAGACAATTCTTCTGACTTCTTTACACTTAACCTGTCCAGGCTCGACAAATGATTGACATCCTCCTGAATGATGTCCCGTTCCTCTCAGGAGTAGCAACTAATGCTAGTTGAGGGTTCTGGGAAAGCGAATGCAAGGATGTAGCAAACAGCGACTGCAGCAGGACTGGACTACCTTTCTCATAATCCGTTCACATTAGAACGGGTAACGGCCATTCGACATCTGTAATGGTCCGGGATATTATGTCCATAATGAGGTACTGATGGATTTGTCACTCTCATGTTAGGAGGTGCCGAAGCGTATCGCTGGTCCCCTGTAATACTGACAAGGTAATGGCCCTTCTTAGGGAGTTGTTGGTTGAGCTGTCCTTCCTAAACCTTAAATTGCCGGGTCCCGGATTTATTGCATATGCCGGTTCACTGCGAGAAGGTTGCTTCAAAAGTAGGGCAGGAAGATCATCCAACTCGTCAGGATGTTCTTTCTCTGCTTTTTAATTGCAGAATGAAAAAAAAAAGTAATCTTGCGTGAGAATACTCGTAAAAAAGCTAGTAGCGTCGGATGATGAAGCTATAATTGCACATTGTTAGCGGTGAGGTTTTTATTTTAGTCGTATGGTCCCCCGGCTCTTTCTCTGTGGAACTGTTTCGTTAGATTCGGTGATACGCTGTGGGGACTGGGGCTGGCATCCTCAAGGAATAGAATGGTACAGGGTTCAACTCCATGATTGAATAATACAAATTGAATAATTTGAGATTTTAATGATTTAAGTATTTATTATGTTGAATCTGATTTTGTTTCCAAACTATTTGGTAATCATATATTTATTAGCTGATTAAATAGGTTTAAATAAGTTTTGAGTCGAATTGATAAAAAGAAAAAATACAATTCTTATATTAGATTTCGGATGTGGGTTGATCCATGTGATCGAATACTCAATTTGTTGCACGGTGGTGAATACCCAATTTGACGGAGACTCCAGTCTTAACATTTTATTTATAACGAGCAGTTATAGATCTTAATCTGTTTAATCATGATACGAATCTCACACTACCTACTCTTCGGTGTATTAAATTTATTGTTTTGGGGTGAAACGGTGTATTAATAATTAGGGCCATATGATCCTCGTTCGTCCACGAGAATACATACTTCAGACAATTGGGCATCCTGGCGGTGACATATATTTGCAACATTTGTATAAGACTTTTGTAATTGTCGTTTATTGTTTTGGAACTAGGAAGCATGTTCGCTATGTTAGTTAAGATTAAGACTACGGTCTACGGGGAGTGAAATTGTCTTTCCGGTGATATATGAGACAAATTTGACTAAACACTTTCCTATGACGTCTTACGTCCATGAGCATAACTCGGTAAATTATATGATTATTATGGTTGGATTCAGTAAGAATTGTCTAAAAAGTAATTCCGATTATGGCTTTTTTCCGAATACGTTTCAGAAAAGTAATGTAAAAATGTATTTCCTAATTGAAAAGTTGCTTAAGTTGGAAAATATGTTCCGCTAATAAATTTGAAAGTCATTTTTCGGAAAATTCAATTAAGCCTCAACACCGACAAAATTGTTAACAATTAGCTCGGAAAGGACACATGAGAATCTTTTAGACAATAAGGGGCTCGTCATTGCATGTTAAAAGAAAGCTCAATATCTCTGGCAACCATGTGAGTTGTGACAATTGAAAAAGAATATATTCACTCACTTTTTATTTAGAGGGAGGGAAGAAGGAAGCTGATTTTTACCACAACTAGAGTGGATGGGTCAAAGAAGAAGCCAAAGCTTTGCGTCCACTTTCTTTTGGAGTTATTCCCAAATTAGGATCGCCCGTGAAACTTTTATTCTCTGGGTGTAATGCACCCTTAATTAAATAAATGCAAGTGACACTTTTCTGTTGATATCGACAGTTATCTTAATGTTTATCAAAGTTTGACACCTTTATTAGGTGTGAGTAATAATATCTAAATTTAATATCCGAAAAAATTATTTTGGACTCGAATTTGGATGTAAAAAATATAAATTTGGATTATCTAAATATCTGAATTTTTTTACCTATATATTTAAATTTTAGGACTGAACTTGACTAAATCGCCTAAAAAGTAAAAATCTAAAAACTTTCTCTCTCCCGATGTTTTACTCCCAGATGAGATTCCTTTTTTGATGTTCATATTTTAATTTTCAATGTTTTATCGTTGGATAATAAAAAGATGGTCTTCATGGCAGAGAACTATGTCCTTGTTTAGTTTTAATTAATTCAAATTATTTGAGTCTGTATATAAATAAAATTTTGAAGTTTAGATTTTGGATTTTGAGTAATTTTTTATTTGAATTTGAATAATAAAATAATAATTTCAAAATTTTTGAATAATAAAAAATTTAAATAATCTGATTCGAATTATTTAAATGTTTATTCCTAATTTTGATATCGACTCGTCTCCACCTGAACCTCTTGTTGACTATCTCATTGAAGAATGGAATGAAAATTTTGACAAAGAACAGTTTGTTTCTTTTCTCAAAGATATTGGTGATTGATTGTGTTTCATATAAATCGATTGCATAAAGTATGCTCATTTTTATGCTAAACAGCTCCAAGGGATGTGTTACTATTCAGAGTGGCTAAAAAACTCTTACACGAAGTAAAAAAGGCTTAAAATTCCTATTGGACATGCAAAATATTGGTCTGACCAAATTTATATTTGCTTGGCCTACCTTTCTAGATTTGATTTAAATAAATTTGGATTTCTGCCTATATTTCTTGCATCAACGTCTTCGTCATAACTGTCCCCACCTCAGGCTTGGGTCCTGATTTGTTGATGGCATGTGGATTTTTTCAATGCCCACAAGCAGTAAGGGTACTAGTGGTGCAATATTTCCCACTATAGAGTTTTTTTTCTCGGGAGGTTTTCGGAAATTGCATAAAAACAAGTATTAGTTTTTTTGCAAATAAACACATAAATTCATGCAATAAAAGTCACAATTTTATGCATTTTGTTTAAAAATTAGTGGTGATCAAAATTTGGTCTAGCGAGCCTTATCACAATGAATCTTCGTTCTCTCGGCTCGGCTCAGTCTTGATTCCTTACAAAAACGCATATTTTTTGCATTTTGAAAATTTTCCCGCTAAAAACTTAATGCTTATTAAATAAGTGTCTTACTTTCCAGGTACAGAACGAATTTGACATAAATTTTATTATGTTTTTAAGGGTATTTTGGTAATTTAAAAAAAACAAACTTTTCTTTCAATTGAACGAGACAACCATTTAACATCCGTATCTAAGGTCCACCTCTCCAAAAAAACCATGTCGGTAAACCCACTTTTATGTACACACGAACATGATAATTGTCATGCTTTGTGCATTATTTTGTACTGTATTTTTGTTTTGATTTTCCTTCTCTAATTAGTTATAATTCTTTTCCTAATTTACAATTTTAGGTTGTTAATTGGGAATGTACGATTAGGATTTTTAGTATAATTGTTGCTAATTATTTGTTGTTAATTTTGAATTAAACTAATTTTGTGGACTGATGTATAATTTTGAATGTGATTGATTTTAATTTTCTAGGTTTGCTACGGATTTAATTAGCCATTCCAAAGTTGAGCCGATAGAAGGGGCTAACATTCTGACAAAAGTAAGATTCACTTGTGTTGAGAATCACATACTTTTGCATCAAAACGCATAAAATTGTGTATTTTCGTACACAAAATGTATGAATTTATACATTTTCTTGTCAACCCCATACATCAATATTTTCTTAAAACTCTTTTTTGTTAATGTAAGAAGGATTACTTTAGGAAAAATAAAAAAAAAATTATGTGTGTCTGATCTCATAATAACTCATTAAAAAATGACTAATGGAGTCTTTATGTTAGCTTCAAAGTTTCATTTTTAGGCTCGGGTAATTTTCCAAGTCTAAATTTAATCCGGACCTAATCTTTTTTATATTTTAGTCCTGACTTATTTAATATATTTAAAAAATCTTCCCTTTAAAGAGAGGCTGGAAGAGAGCCGGAGGAGGGGCAGAGGAGGAGGTTGAGAGGCGGAGGGGGGTAAGAGGAGGAGGAAGATAGGGTGGAGAGGGGGAGGATGGATATAAGAAGGGCATAGCGGGGGAGGAGGATGGGTGGAGGAGGGACGAAGGGGGGAGGAGGATGGACGGAGGGGGGACAGAGGGGGCGGAAGGGGAGGAGGGAGAGGAGGGGGAGGGAGAGCGGAAAAATTATAGAATGATTTTTCAAATATATTAAATAAGTGAGGGCTAAAATATTTAAAAAAAGGCTCAGAGTGAATTCAGGCTTGGAAAGTCACCCGAGCCTAAAAGTGAAATTACAATGCTAACGTCAAGACTCGTTTGGTCATTTTTTAACAATAGGATCATATGTCAAAAATCGTGAAACCACAAGTACTAAAATTGTACTTTTCCCAATATTTTTTTTGGTGTCATTAGAATGTTAATACTAAGATAACGGAATCTATCGGAATAAATAAAATAATAAAATCTGAGTTCATTTTTCTTAGTTGTCTGTGTTAAAGTTCTCTAGCTTGTATAAATTAGTATATTTTTTATAGTTTAGTTATATTTATAAGCTAAACAAGTTAACTCGCCGACTGTTTGGATACTAATTCTAATATCTAGTTTGTAATAGTAGGCAACGTTTTTTTATCTAGTCGGTTGAGCAGAATGGCAGGTTCATAACCAGGATTATGAATCGGGTAAAATTACTTCCACAATGGCTCAAGCTAGACAAAGATTGACAATGTATGAGGTGGGAACAAACTTATCCATAATCATAAATCACGATTTGGCCACATTTAATTGGACACTGATTTAACGTGGCGCCTTTCCTAACCAACCAAGTGTTTATTGTGTTAGGATTAAAAGCACTCCCACACTCCCCAAGTTGACGGGCAATGGATTCTTCATGTACTACTTGGTTCCTTTATTGATGATGAGTATTTATCTTTACTAGTTATATTGCGTAATGTTTTCAATGATATCAATATTTAGGTAGGATTATCTTACCGATATATTCTTTTCATGTCACAGTTTTTTCCCCTAAATTTTACTGTAATAGAATTTTATTGAAATTAATTGTCGGAACTTTACAAAAAGTGATTCTTCATTATGATATAATTTTTCAGATTTACATACATGGTGGCCCTCATTCTACCAAAAAAAAAAAGTTGACTGGCTACACTACACGACACCAATGTCTTTCCATTTCCCATTGCTTTGCGTGAACTGTGAAATCAGCTATACGCAGCTTTGATTTCAGCTTAATGGACCCATAGGTCTTTCATTAAAATAAGAATTTTATAAAATATAGAAAAATTGGCATTTACAAAAATTATAGCTTATCGTGTCTATAGAACAAAATCACGTTACAAGATGGCATGATGGATTTTCATGGCCATTATATTTTCTTTGAGAGCTGATTACGTTAGATGGACTCAAGAGGTCTCTTTCCTGTATTTTTTATTTAATAATGATATTTTCTACTCTTCCAAAATCTTGTGTGATACTCTTTCGGATCTAGTTATAATTATCATCGTAGCCTTCCTTGATTTGCTAGTGTTAAATATGATCTGAAATCATAAATGCCATTTAATCCGTTACGTACGATTCTTAATATATATCGAGGAGGGTTAAAAGTAAAACCACTAGTGACCCTTTTTTTAAATGTAACAAAATGGATCTTCCACCCGTGAGGCGAATAGGCGATGATGATTATAATAGTATTATACATTAAGTAAATAGATCACCATTTTAAATAAAGCAGACCAAACACATCTCTCTTTCGTGCCCTTGTCTTATTGCTTCCATTTTTTTAAAACCGAAAGTTATTTAGTGCAGAAGACGTCTGAAATTATTCTAATTGCTTCCACATTCCACCTAGGGATGACACGATAACTTGAAATTATCTAAGGAAATCCAGAGTTTTCTTAATTTATTACCACCCAAAAAATAAAATAATTATTCGGGTAACATAAATTTACAAAACCCAAATCTTTAACTTTTTATAATAGATCCGAGTCTAATTGTCATCGTTATTTCAACCAAGTAATATAGAAATGTAATACATCACACTTTGTCCCAACAAATATTAGACAAATCCAGAATTATTCAAAAAGCAGTGTAAAGGTATTAAGGTAATGTGTCCAAGTCCTTGAATTGTCATTGTCCCTATAGATCACCCCTATACCTTCATCTACTAGAATGGAAATTAAAAAGTCAAGCAACCGCATTAAACAATAATGTACAATAATGGAAAAAAATAAAACAATTCTTGAACCCAACACAAGCCCCGACCTACTTATAAATTTATATTAGCCTATTGCTAGCAAGCACTGTATTCCAATTATAGCAGCTTTATTCGTCCCTTCCTAGGGTTTGTCTCTCTCTAGAGTTTCTCTTTCTTCATTAACGGCGGCTAGGGTTTCTTAATTACCATTAACATCACCCATCCAACTGCCCTCTCGAACGTGAATTTTTGTGCATGGTAGTCTGCTGAACGAGTGCTTTATTCTTCGGTGGTTCACTGGGGCAAATCGTGTCTTCTTCGGTCCAGTGAAAGGTTTTTTCTCCAGTTTTGATCTTTGAGTCTGCTACATACGAATAAGACGCGATGATGGAGGCCCCTGCGGGAATAGCGAGGAGGGGAGGAAATCGAACACCACCAGTGATTGAAGAGGACGATTCCGATATTATTGATTTACCGGTGGACCTTACTTCTGAGTCATCTACAGGAGGGCTAAAACTGGTCGGGAGGGTTTGCACGGAGAAGATGATCAACAAGGATGCCTTCCTAACGATGATGCAAAATCTTTGGCGCCCTCGCTACGGCATGGAAGGAACAGCGCTAAATCGAAACCTCTTTCTATTCAAGTTTAAAGACAGCAGAGATGTTCAGAGAATCCTACAGGCTCAACCTTGGCTATTTGAGCGGTGTTTTGTGCTACTTGCTATGATCCCAGGTTCGATGAATGCTAGCCAGGTACCCCTCTTTCATGTTCCATTATGGATACAAGTGCACGACCTTCCCTTGGATGGATATGCAGCTAATGTGGCGAAAGTGATTGGTGGTATGTTGGGGGAGTTTATTGCATGGGATGAAACAGAAGATATTCGGGGTGTCTACATGCGGATTAGGATCATCTGGGATGTCCGCAATAACCTAGTCCGCAGTAAACGTGTCAGATTCAAAGATGGTACATTGATGACGGTAACCTTTAAATATGAAAGGTTAGGCTCTTTCTGTTACAAATGTGGGGGCTTGGACCATATTGACCGTGATTGTGATCTTGATAATGGTGATGATGTGTTAACGTCCTTACCGTCAGCCTATGGACCGTGGCTACGTGCGGCACCAAGGAAACCTATTTCTTTGAGAGTTGAGGACAAAGTCAGAGCTGCACCTACGCCCAATAAGGCTCCCATACAGAGTAGCAAGCAAACTTCCCAGGCTACAGACTCAATTATGGCGGAGGGAGACTCAAGGTGGATTAGCGAAATTCAGGGTTCTTTGAAGAATGTGGTTTTGGATTCGGGCAATACAGGCCATAGGAGAGAACTGGAAGCACCTAATCGCTATATACCTCCTCCATTAAGATCCTGGGTTGCAGCTGACAGTAAAAACCAAAGTCCCCAGAACTATGTTCCAGGAAATACTGTTTTCACACTGCATGAAGGGGACGGATGGCAACCCGTACATAGGCAGATATTTGGAGGCCAAGTGAATCCGAATGGGATCATCTTAGTTACACCGGACACACAACTTCGAACATTGAAATCAATAACTCTCAAGCATAAGGTTGCGCACTCCTTAGAGGTACAGAAGAAGCAGATACAGTTTTCTCAGAAAGAAGTTGGGAAGATCCCAATAATGGTGGGCCAGGAAATGGATGGGCAGACTACAGACAGTGGAACCGGTTATTCTGATATTGGACAAGAAACTACTATTGTCCGTGGAGGGTGGAAGAAACGCGCACGGGTGGCCCACAGTAGGCCGATAGAAATAGCTGCATCCTTGGATATGAGTTCTGGAACTAAAAGGAAATCTGAATTGGGGGAGGATTCTAATTCTCGTGCTAGCAAAAGGCTACTACTTGCTTCGGGGAACTTAGATGACTCTCTTGGCCCGGCGGAGACTGTTGAGCAGTCCCGCCATGCCCAATGAATATTTTAGCTTGGAACTGTCGTGGGTTGGGGAGTCCACGAGCAGTTCAGCAACTTAGCAGGCTAGTCAAAGCCTGTAACCCCAGGGTGGTATTTCTTTCGGAAACTAGACTAAAAGAGCATGAAGCAGAGGCTATTAAGTGGAGACTTGGTTTTGAATGTGGGATTTTTGTGAATTGCAATGGGGAAGGTAGAGCTAGGAGTGGTGGTCTGATGCTCCTATGGAGGAGATCCTTGGAGATAATCTTATGTTCCTTCTCCTTACATCACATTGATGTTAAAGTGGTTGAGGGGAATACGTGGAGACTGACCGGCATATACGGATGGCCAGTAGAAGCAGAAAAGTTCAAGACATGGGATCTACTCAAAACATTGTGCGGGCAGATGGATTTACCGTGGTTGTGCTTGGGTGACTATAATGAAATTTTGGCGATGACGGAAAAGAGAGGTGGGAGAGTAATTTCACAAGCGCGCATGACTGCTTTCCTCGGGGCCATACAACATTGCGGATTTCGTGAAATTAAACAGGATGGCATCCACTTGACGTGGTCGAATGGGCAGGAAGAACCTGATACAGTTGAGTGCAAACTAGACCGGTGTCTAGCTAATGACAAATGGTTCGAGTTATTCCCTTTTTCACGGGCTGAAGCAGGAATACGATGTCGTTCGGATCATTCACCCATTACGTGTAGAGTGCAACGAGTTGAATGTTTCCGACCAGAGCGAAGGTTCCGCTTTGAGAAGATGTGGATGAGACACCCTGACTTTAGAGAAACAATACAGCAAGGTTGGAATTCGACTTTAGCGGAGATGGATATTTCCGTACATTTATCTTCATGTGCAGCATTTCTGGGTAAATGGGACAAGGATGTTTTTGGCAACGTACGCAGACAAAATCAAACTCTGGAAGAGAAAATTAAGGTGCTTCAATCGGGTCCTCTAAATAGAACGACGAAAGCTTTGTTATCTGGATACATCGAGGAGAGGGAGGAATTGCTGAGACGGGAGGAAATAATGTGGGCTCAACGGTCGAGGATAGATTGGTTACAGGAGGGGGACAGGAATACCCGCTTCTTTCACCTAAGGGCAAAGTGTCGGCATGAACGTAATTGGATTTCAGAAATAAATAATGAGGAAGACGTTCTAGTTCAAGACCCCCAAGCTATCTCTGACATTTTTCGGAATTATTATATGTCTTTATTTACTTCTTCGGGTTGCCAGCAGATTGAGAGTATCACCAGGCTAATCCTACCAACGGTTCCTGCAGAGATGAACGCTTCGCTGCTTAGGGAGTATACGGCTGAGGAGGTAAGATTAGCTTTATTCCAGATGCATCCAAATAAAGCACCAGGACCGGATGGCATGCCTCCTCTTTTCTTTCAGGAATATTGGGACATAGTCGGAGCGAAAGTGGTTGACACTGCACTTGAGATTTTAAATAGGGGCCAGGATCCAGCACACCTAAATTCTACTATTATAGCTCTCGTACCGAAAGTCAAGCATCCGACTAGGTGCACTGAATTCCGCCCTATTAGCCTGTGCAATGTGTTGATGAAGATAATTACCAAGAGCATTGCTAACAGACTTAAGAATCACATGAATGACATTGTGCATGAAAATCAAGGGGCTTTCATTCCAGGTCGGCTCATTACTGACATTGCTCTGATTGGCTTTGAAGCCTTCCATTACCTCAAACGCAAGACCAAAGGTAAAAAAGGCTATTGTGCACTGAAACTAGATATGCAGAAAGCATATGATCGGATTGAATGGGAGTTCCTAGAACATATGATGAGAGCAATGGGATTCGATCAGGGCATAATCGAACTGATAATGCGATGTGTACGAACGGTTAGCTACTCTGTACAGGTCAACGGTCAAATCGGGGTGAGCTTCACGCCCACAAGAGGCCTTCGACAAGGAGATCCATTGTCCCCTTATCTTTTTCTTTTCGCAGCAGAGGGGTTTGGGGCGCTGTTGAGGAATGCGCATGTATCGGGTCAATTGCATGGTATACGGTTAGCTCGATCTACACCAGCCCTTTCACACCTCTTCTTTGCAGATGATGCTCTTCTATTCTCCCGCGCCACCGAGACTGAATTTAGAAGAATTTTGCAAGTGCTGGACGTATATGAGAAGGCCTCAGGGCAACGGGTCAATTTGAATAAAAGTGCTATTACTTTCAGTCGGAATATTGGTGCCACTGAGATGGAAAGATTACGGATGATTCTAGGAGTTCGCTTAGGTGGGGGAGAGGAGTCTTATCTTGGTCTGCCCAGTGTAATAGGACGCTCGAAGAAACAGATTTTTCTCTACCTAGAGCAGCGAATACAGGAGAAGATAGGAACATGGAAGGTGAGATCACTCTCTAGGGCAGGTAGGGAAGTTATGATAAAATCGGTCCTTCAGTCTATTCCGACATATGTGATGAGTTGTTTTGAGCTCCCTGTCGGTACTTGTGAACGTATTGAAAATCTTTTGTGCAATTTCTATTGGGGTGGTTCAAGCGAGAATCGTAAGATTCACTGGCGTAGTTGGAACCGCCTATGTCGATCTAAGAGAGAGGGCGGATTGGGCTTTCGCAAACTGAAAAGTTTTAATAGAGCAATGTTGGCAAAGCAAGGTTGGAGACTTTTAACAACACCAAATTCCTTCATGTCGTCAACTTTGAGAGGTATATACTTTCCGCGAGTCCCCCTTATGGAAGTGGAGTCAACGCCGCTTGCGAGCTATACCTGGCGTAGCATTTTAAGTGGACTTAATCTGCTCAAACGTGGTCTTGAATGGAGGATTGGCTCAGGCGATCAGGTAAAGTTTTGGGAAGATGATTGGTTACCCGGTACAGAAAATGGACATCCATCTTACCGGTTTCCCGGTATGGATTCATTTCGGCTCGTGGCGGACTTTATTATGGATGACTTGAGAGTTTGGAATGAGAGGTTGATTCGACAGTGCGTGGCCGAGGAGGATGCTGTCCGTATTTTGAATATACGCCTCAGCTTAAGAAAACCGGAAGATAAATTACGATGGCGCCATACAGTAGACGGGGAATATTCTGTCAAGAGTGGGTACCATGTGGACTTTAATGCTTGGTGGAACGAATCTTCGTTAGCGAATATTCCTAGTATTGATCCAGCCCTACTTCGCATATGCTGGAGTATGAGATGTCCTCCGCGGATGAAGACGTTCCTATGGCGAGTGATGGATAATAATTTGCCAGTAAAAGCAAACTTGATTCGACGGGGGGTGGAGGTGGAAGATGTTTGTCCTCTTTGTGGTTTGGAGTCGGAGACTACCTTGCATCTATTTTTTGCTTGTCAGGCCGTTCAACGCATGTGGCAGGATATGGAAGTAAATTTGCATCCTTTATTGAATAGGCAGTTGAACGAAGTGTTACCCCAACTTATAGCTATACAAGATACAGCTGAATGCAGTAGGAGAGTGGCTGCGATGTGGTCCCTATGGAAGATCCGGAATTTGCGCGTTTTTCAACCGAATGAGGAAGTGGTGTTCTCTAAAGAAATGGACAAAGGCTTTCGTTTCCTTCGGGATTTTATTGAAGCTTCGGATCAGCCACGTAGTATCCGTTCTGACAGGAGTCATAGTTGGCGTCCTCCTGAAGAAGGCTGGGTAAAGATGAATGTTGATGCAGGAGTTTGTGAGAATGGTGGGGGTCAGGTTGGTGTGGTGGTAAGGGGAAATCATGGCCAGTTTATAGCGGCAGTATCTAGGCCTTTTCTGCACTTATGCCATCCTACTTTATTAGAAGGACAAGCTATATTGACAGGTCTTGAATTTGCGTTGTCCTTGGGATTGGATGGGGTGATTGTAGAATCAGATTGTCAGGTGGTGGTAAACCATTTGCTTAAGAGTGGATCAAACAGGAGTGACCTTGCTATGGTGCTGGATGATTGTCGGGCTATGGCCCTTCAATTTAGTCAGCTTCAGTTCGCCTATGTGAACAGAGAGGCTAATAGTGTCGCTCATGCTCTAGCCAAAATGCCCATTCCCCAGGATAGGGATATACTCGTCTTCACCTGGCCGCCGGATTGCCTTCAGGGTTTGTTAGAGAGAGATCTCCCCGACATAATTGATTAGCATGGATTGGTTTGTTTGGGTGGGACTTACAGAGTTCATCTGTTAGCAGTGTTATCGCCGTGTGATCCTTTCACAATGCACTCTTTTCCTACTTCCGGGTTTTCCCCGTACGGGCGGGTTTTACCGGGGTAGGTTTTTAATGAGGCCGGCGACTGCAACTCGATTTAAAATCGGGGGAACTCTGTATGTCAAGTCATAGATAAGTTGTTAGCGTTTTGGTTGCTGCATATAGCTTTTGTTTGAACAGGATCATGCAGCGTTGTAATGTTGGCTTTTGCTTCCTATGTAATCGTTGCCTACTGTTTTATCAATGAAGATCAATTTTACCCGCAAAAAAAAAAAAAAAGCACTGTATTCCAATTCAACGCTCCACTTATTCGCCGGAAAAAAATTGAAAAAACGTACCACTTATTTCTAACCTTCTCCATTATTAAATTCCCTCTCTCTCTCTCTCTCTCTCTCTTTCTCTCTCTCCAAAATTATGCTTCCGACAAGTTGCTCACCTCTTAAACTGCTGTTACTGTGTTACATGGTAAATCAACTGACTTGTGTACATTGGTTTATTTTGCATATTTTAGAAGTTTTATCTAATTTTCGATATTGAGTTTATAAAAAATTCGATCTTTTCATCTGGGTATTTGTTGTTATTGAATTTTTTTTGTTAGTGGGAAGCTAACCAGCCAGCCACTACCATCAACAACGTGTAATTGGTGGCCTTCTGCTAAAGCTGAGAGAGCTTTATAATTTTTCTTTTTTGTTTCCAGTAAAAAAAGAGAAATCATTTCTTTGGTGTCCCTTTCCCACTGCAACACCATATGGAACAGCTTGTCATTGCTTAGTTTGTACTGTTTCTGTTCAAGTTTCCTACTTTGTGTTTGCTTCAAGCTTTCCTCCATCCAATTCCAATAATTTAACCTTTTTTCCTATCCCTCTTTTTTTATCTTTTGCTTCTAAAGGAGTTGAAGTTTTGGGAAGGCTAGAGGATTTTGGTGCATTTTGATGGGATGGGAAAGGTGGATGCCAGGGTGGTTGAGACCATCTTTTATCAGTTGCTGATTGTCTGTGTCATTGGCTTGATTTTCACTATTGAAGGTTCTGAAGGTAATTTGGCAGCCATTTGTGTTTCCCGAGGCTCTTAATGTTGTTATATTCATGCAATTGATGTAACGGAGTGATTTGGTGATCTGGGTCTAATCAAGTTTAAGCCTTTACTAAATTTGACTTTGAATTGGGCAAGGATTGGCCACTTTGGTAGACTTAGAGCATGGACTTAATTTAAGTGTTCTTTTCTTTTCTTTTTTTATGAATTGTGTTCTATTCTCTTAGAGCTAAACATTCTTCATTCCTTCTTTTTGCACTTAATCAGGTTACTCTTTAGGCTTTCTGAAAGCATTGGCGAAGACAATATCTTACTATAGTTTATTTGATGTTGCATGTCTCTTAGTGCATCAGAACTTGATTTTGCGTTTTCCTCGGTTGATGTTCGGATACTGATCACATTCCTTGCCAGAGAGCTCGTTCCTAATTGCGCCCCGGATGGAGTTTTCTATCTAAATGTGAATGAAGTGCATCCAATTGTTGCAAATGAGGCACATATATGTCATTGTTGCAGCAGAATAGATGAACAATCTTAGATATACTAGACCGAGTTTTGTTTTGTTGATAACTGGTTACAAGAGAAGGTAGTGCTAATCTTTAACTTCTTTCAGGGACTAGCATATCCCCATCTCTTGTAGGTTTTCCTCCGTTAACTCCACCGAATGGAATGCATGCGCCAGTCGAACAAATTGGTTCGTTTAACAGTGTGGCACCAAGCTCAGAATCTCATCCAAATGGTAAGTTTCACATATTGACTGCGTAGACTGTGCTTTAGAATGAGATTATCTGATGGAACTTACTGTTGAAACAGGGTCAAGTTTAAATCCTCCAGTTGCTCCTTCACCTGTTGATTCTAATTCAGCTACCAAAGGCCTTGTTCCATCTGCTTCGCCCAATGTTTCTAGTAGTCCACCCAACATTACGTCTCCTCCACCCGAGGTTTCTGGAGGAACCATACCATCCATTTCTCCTAGTAGTTCCAGTGCATCTCCATCACAAACCACAGCTCCACCTCCTGTAATTTCTCAGGGACCTGCACTGCCAGTACCTCCAACGGCTCCTGAAGCAAGGGCCCCGGTGCATACCATAGCTCCACCTCCCACATTTTCTCAGGGACCTGCTCTGCCAGTAGCTCCAATACCTCCTGAAGCTAAGCCGCCTATATCGGTGCCAATTACCCCAGGTATTACTTATTAGAATTTGCTAGCGATGATTTCCAAATTTGTTGTGGATCTAGAGGAATGAATCTTGTGTGCTCTTAGCGGCATCTCCCTCGGATAACTTACCACCGAGTTCTTCAGTCATCCAGCCTAGTACACCTCCCAGTCCGACTCCGAATTCTAATCAAAACAATACGTCATCCCATGGGGCTCCTGTTGCTGGTGCTGTTTCTCCAGGTATGTAATGATTTACTTGTTGGCGACAATTGATCTCCTTAGATTCTATTTCAAGCAATTCTATCAGTACATCTTCTATCATTGTTTCGTTTTTACTTGTTCATTAATTTTGTCAGTTGCACCACCACCGGAGAAACCAGAACAAATTGCCCCTGCAGTTCATCATATCGCACCACCACCGGAGAAACCAGAACAAATTGCTCCCGCAGTTCATCAGATCGCACCACCACCAATGTTGCCCACCTCCCCTGGTGCGAATT